>WJFB01001161.1:0-36504 GCA_009870185.1 Pygmarrhopalites habei
CTCATCATAATCATCGTAATTATAATAGTAATTTATTAGGTTATCAAAAGGAAGGAAGAGCTCAAGCACAGAGTAGTAGTAGTTGTAATTATTATAAAAACAGAATGGCTTACTACCCACCAGAATTAGCCATGTTAGGACCAGCTCTCGACCAAGAAGAGTTGGATGAAATGGTTCAAGTGCAATTAAATTGCCAAGAAGGAGATTCCCAGATTAATTCTGAAATTAATCTATATTCTCGATTCTCTGCGGAGACTGGTAAGTCATCACCATTAAATTATATACATTTTCTCTTTTCCAAGTACCCCCCTTTTACCTTCCAAGTTATGTGTTATATAATACACTTTTATCTGTAGTCATAAAGTTGGATTTCAGTTTCCATGAAGGTGTTACAACTAATTTGTTTTTGTAATCATAAAAAAAGTTGTACCCAGGGAGAACGTACTTACAACATAATTTTGATAAGAATCCCAAAATGTTTTTTTTCACTTTATGACCACCTGGAATAAAATTCTCTTTTTTGTTCACATACCTACATACCAGCACATGGTGTGTCTTTTACCCTTATTACCATGTTTACTTACAGAACGTATGTCTTAATTTTCTCTTCCTTATTTTTTCTGGTTTGTGTAGGGTCGGTAAACAACCAAAGGCGAGATTACCAGGATACATTTGAAGAGTTTATGAATCGACAAACGAGACCAATTCCAATGCCCATGTCTGGACATGATCAACAACAACCGGATTATCTCGACACACCATATCAGCTTCAAACATTAGGTCCGAGCTTAAGCAGCTATACAGATTATGATGATGGACAATACAATTTAGCTGCTGTTGAAGGACTGACTCTAAATGCGACAAACAGTATTCATCATCCCATTCCCCCTTCCTCTTCAGAGTCAACAATACACATTGGAACTGAAGATGTTGAAGTGAAACAGTCGGACAGTAGTGAAAGTCAAGCTTACTATGGAAATGAAAATGTTGTCAGAGAATTGAAAATGGTAAAAAAATTGTCCATGTCTTGCCTTTCACTTGATGCCCTCGTTACATTTTATCTCATTTATTATGTATTTGTCATGTTGTTGTGTAAACTCTTTCACAGGAATATGTGCGATGGTTCTACAAAATGGAATGTGACAAAAATTGGGTACCGTTCACTGGCTACGACTCGATGAGAATAGAGTCAAGATATCGTGAATTGGTAAAGCAAAAAAAAACGTTTTCTATTTTTCTAGTTCCTGAGTTTTACTTTCAACACTATTATATGCCTCGACAAGTCGTATTGTATTCAAATAAAAGAAAATTAACTTTGACATTGTACTGTAATAGGTACTACGGGAAGAGGAGGAAGCGGATTTTGAAAATAGTCAAACAGACTCTTCTGTAGACAATAGAAGACAAAATCCTGTCAGTAGTAGTCGGGGATATCAAGGGACAGCCTCTAGTAGCGTACCTTTAGTTGAAACATCATCATCGAATAAACCATCCCAGCATCCACAACATGAACAACAGTCCTCCACAATTCCTAGTAAAGGAAATCACAGCCGGACAAAAAGAGCTTACAATGGGTACCGATCCTTTACACGGAAATGGTTGGAATGGAATGGACAGAACGGCAGTGTTAATGGGGGAGTCAATGGTAGTCCCAAAGGTGGTGAAAATTCTGCATCATCAACGTCCACTTGTAATCGTGTACAATGGCCTCCTGTCCCTCCTCCACATAATCCGGAAAATATCATCATTGTCCGTGGAGGACTTTACGAAGCAGACCTCGAAGTAAGTGAATACTCGGTTTTTATTATTTTTGTTAAATTTCGTATGCAATATTCTTGCCATCGACACGGGTATCACGATCTTCGTATTAGTTTGTGAGCCTCAATATTAATTCATGTTTTAAAATTTTTTTTACCTTTTGTCTTTTAATAGAATAACATTTGTTACGCCACTTACTGGCCGGATTTATGTCAAATTATTAGAGGGACTTGGTTTTACGACGGAACGTGGCAACCTATTGATTCAATTCATGCGGACAAGTTGGAGATTGAACATCTGGAGAAATTTGGCGGAGCTTCTCTCGTCACCCCACATGTGGAAGTTTTACCAGAAAGTCCGACGAAAAAGAATAAACAAGGTCAGGCACTTTTATTCCATTCTCTGTGTACATGCATGTACATTCCTTGCTTCTATTTTTCTTTTCCTCAACCCTTCTTCTTTCCTGCCGGAGATGAAAGTATAATCTTGTTAATCAATGAGAATGGACGAGTTTTTCTACAGAGATGGTTTGCTCTTTGTGTGTGTGTCTATATTTGATACAAAGTATTATTATGACATGTTTGACCTGCATTCTCCTCCATACTCTTTCTTGACTTGGCTCATTTCGATTCAGAACATTGACGTGTTAGACCTTTTTTCCTTTGTATAAACAGAGTTTGAAAATATGCAGCGTAACTGTGCACTGTGTATATAACATGTATAAATTCCACATTTTTGTTCCTACTTTCCTTATATGAGGTGGAAAATGCAACATCAAATTTCTAGCTGTATAATACCCCTAGACAGTTTGGATATACTAGATTACATTATGTTGTGAGGTGACGTTCTGCATCTATTTCCTGATAAAATATGTATCTTCTTTCTCTTGTCTCTAGTGGCTCATCGCGTCTCTTTTACGGAGTTCCATGTGGACTGGACAAGTACGAAATTTTCCCTTACTTTCTATACTGTAAATATTTTAGTGTAGAATATTTGTCAATTGTTAAAGCGGACTCCTTGTTGAAGAACTCATTTTATACAAGATGTCCTACAAAATTTCCTTCATGATAAACAAATAATTAAAACTTGAGAGGCTCATGATGAGAATAATAATGAGTCTTCAAATATAATACTCTGGCTATACAAATTAATTAATGCCTGTTTTTTCTAATTCCGATTGTAGGTGCGACAGAAATACATTTGCATAGCAAAATGTTCAAAATGTCGTCCATTCTCCAAATCCTATCCCTTAGAGGTTCTCTTTTTTATATCACTTATAGCAAATATATGTACCTATTTACATGACATAATTTTTTAGAACTCATTTTACATTAATGCACTCAAGTTGGCTTGGCTTTCAAACTGCCGAGTCTATGCTCATCTATTATGCAGTATCTGAGAAACTTCACGGAGCACTAAACATATTATCATTGTAGAAGAGTTGACTCAAAGTTTACCAAGAAACGTCATGTGTGACTTGTTCACATGTACATATTCCTTTATTATTATTGATGCAGCTGTAAAGTACTTTTTCTAATTTTCACTTTCATATATTTATAATTTATGATACGACAAGAAGCTTTCGAATTCGCACAAGTTTGTTCAAACCCCTAACAAATTTAGCTTGAGAACAAAACTATTATTTTGGCTTGCATTTTTCTTATAATATGCACTGCACATTAAGTACTGAGTATACTGAGTTACAAACTAATAAACATTGTATTTTGGTCTTGTTGAAGGTGGCCACCGGATATGTAGAGGATATTTCAAGCCCTGTGTCCTGTCTGATCGACCAGCTGAGGTTTGTTGTGGAATTTTTCCGAATTTTATTAAGTAAAAGAAATAATTCATTATACTTATGGAAGCAAACATCTAAATACTTTCTTCGATTTCAGATTAACCACATTGTTTTCGTCGTTCATGGTATTGGACAGAAAATGGACACTGGTAAAATACATTTGTAGCTTTAAAATGATAAAAATCAATAAGTTATTACTGTATTGAGAGTTTTAAAAATTTGAATTCTACCATAAAATTTCAGGTCGAATTGTCCGAAATTGTGCTGCGTAAGTTTTTCTTTGCATTTTTTACCTACTATGTATTCCAAATTTATCAATACAGAGATATGAACAAAGGATTCTCTTTTTATGAATCTATAGCTTTCGTGAATGTGTCGCGGCTGTTAAGAAATTGTGTCCCCAATCCGATGCCAATAGTCGTCAAAAGGCTGAATTTTTTCCGGTGGAATGGCGCTCTGCTGCTAAATTGGATGGTGGTGAGAATCTGCTATCCAATATCTAATCTACATCCGTGGACTTTAATTGTGATTGGTTTGTTCATTTATGCTTATTTGGACTATTCACAGATATTGTAGATTCAATCACACCACATAAACTTTTGGGCCTTCGTCAAATGTAATGTTCCCTTAAAATTCAATGAAACTACTTATATTCTAAATATGATCCGGTCTTCCATTTTGTATCTAATTACGTTTTTTTCTGAAATTCTTAAATATGGAAACACCCATTCACTGGAGGTATTAAAATATTTTTGTTCATTGCTTATTCAGAGTGCAACCAAATAGCTACGTGCATTAAGCAGTGACATTAATTTTTCTGTTTTCATTTTGGAAACTAGACAGGCTCAATGCAACAGCGATGGACATTATGTACTATACGTCTCCTCTCTACGGCTGTACAGTATGTTTCAATCTTTTCTGTGAATAAAATTGTGGATGGATGATTCGTTCTAGCAGTGAATTATTAATCAAATGTATTTTTATGTTTTCAGATTCAGAATGCACTGCGCAGTGAACTCAACCGAATTTACTCAAATTTCGTGAAACGCAACCCAAATTTTGAGGCAAGAGGAGGAAAAGTGGTAATATGTTTTGGCTCCTATAATTATTGAGTAAAATTTAGATTAGGTACATATTTTAATATGTATGAAATGATCTCTTTATGATCTCAGTCTGTGCTGGCACATTCACTTGGGGCCGTTATCACCTATGACATCATGACGACAACCATTCCAGAGGTAGTTATTAAACGAATATTGACAGTTGCATTAAAGATCATACGTATATATGCTTCACTTATTCTTTTTTGAATTCTGGAAGCTAAAAATAGTCATATTCTCTTTGATGTAATACTAGTTACGAACCATGCGAACCATTGAACTCAACGGAATAGACACGAATGAAGAAATAAATCATGAAGGAATTTTAGTTATTGATGATGTAACCAGTGATAAGATGCCTGAACAACCCAGACTTCTTTTCAAGGTATGTATCAAATTTCAGATTTTTTTGTCAAATTCTAATTTTCTGACAGTGAATTTACATTTGTCCTCTTTTTCTGCATAAATATCTAGTTGGAACATTTCATCTGTCTTGGAAGTCCTTTGGCTGTATTTCTTGCATTACGATGGAAGGAACCTCACAGTCCTGCCCTTCGTTCCTACATTCTACCACCACATTTGTGCAAGCGGATTTATAATGTTTTCCACCCTTCGGATCCAGTTGCTTACAGGTCCCCATTAACATTTATCTCTATTGTTTTTAGAACAATGTACATATATAGTCTACTACTGGTTTCCCAACTGCTGCAGATATTGTAGAATACTGCAATGAACAATTTGACGTCAGTTTTTAACTTTTGAATGAAATTTTTTGCAACGTGTTTCAGATTGGAACCACTACTGAACAAGTATTACATGAGAATAGCACCACTTTTAATTCATCCAAGCGGTACGACCACAAAACGTAAATACGATGATATGGAGAAGGAGTTCATAAATCGAGAGGTCAGTTATTATTGTAGTATATCGTTGTTTCAATACGATAGTGAAAATACCTTATAAATTTTAGTAATACATTCTTTATTGTGTTTTTAGGCACCTCCTACTCAACAGCAACCATCATCAAAGTTTGATGGTCCAGGAACATCATCGTCTGGAGCTTATACCAACCAACAGACGGAGGCACAACAACAAAGTCAGAGCCAGCCAAACTCTTTCAAGACAAGTTCCGGTTTGTCTGCAACTGGACCAACATCGGCCGCTTATTCAACTAATTCCTCTAGTCTTCGATCTCCACCTACCCCACTTACACCTACAAAAGGTAAAGATTGCCATATTATCTGTAATATTATGTAGTCATTCCTAGTGATTCTTTTCTTACGGAATAGAATTTTTTATTTTACCAATTTCATATTTGTGTGCAGACTCAAACTGGAGTTGGTTCAATTTAATGAAATACTGGAATCAGAATTCGGACGCAAGTATGTATTACGAAGTATTTATTCTACTTGTTAGTTGAGCCGCATCCATGAAGTGAAAATGTCTTTTAAATAATGTATAATCCCTTTTAGAGAATCAAAATGAGTTTAATGAAGCATCCGCGGTGGGTTCTCCTCCAGACTTTAATGACCTTAGTGTCGGTCCAATACAACCCGACTCTGAATCTCCAGAATGTTTAATGCATGCTCATCTAAATTCACCTCCGTCTGGTCTGAACCAACAAGGGGAATATCGAAGGGAAGGTGGTGACGATTCTTCTTCTACAAATTCTGTTGTTCCTCCTGTTCCGAATGGTCAGTTCCATTTGCTCATTTCGTACTTAAATGCATACTACAAAGAATTTTACAGTACTTATGTAGTTTAAATTGATTCTGTTATTGTGTCGTAGAACTACTAAGATAAAATTGATACTTGATAATTGAATTAAATTAATTGGTCGCATGCAGAGAGAGCTATTAAGACTGTTTTTCCGTCCGATCTAATGGGTTTTTTATAGCTTCTTTAGTGATATCGTTTCCTTTTACTAGGAGTCAATTTTAATGCGGGTGTATAAAAGTTGGATTGAAACGTACCTAACGTGTAAATATTTATTGTATTTTCAGATTTGGACTACCGGATGGACTTTGTTCTCAGGTGTGATGTTGGTCTTACTTAATATGCATAAAAGTAGGGGCTCCGTAGACTGTATGTACAATAGTTGTAAAGATTTATTTGTTTGCTCTTGTTCTTAGGGAAAGTAATTTATCGAGTAGTTATTTGGCTGCTTTGACTTCCCACACTTCGTACTGGACTACACCGGATGTTGCTGAATTCTTTTTAGATATTATTGAGACGTCTAACTAACGACGACATTAATCATTTGATTGCTTTGGTGGAGAAAGTCCAGAGGAGACTCATGGACTGATATTAACCTGTTTTGTACTTTGATTTATTATGAACCCAATTTTTAGAATTTGTTCTCTTAATTTCTAATTATTTAATTTTGAAACATGTTTTTGGATATTTCAAAATTTAACCTTTTTCTAATAATTAAAAAAACTTTCCCCCTTTTATCGTCACAAAAGTCGTGTTTTATGCTATGTGGACGGCACTAAAAAGAAATTCTTGATATATTGGAAATTAAAGGAAATTTACATCAAGGAAACTATTCAAGTACATGGACGAGAATTATAACAATATGTATATTGATAATAATAAATAAATCATATTTTTTTTGAGCCTTTGTACAAATTGAAAATATTCCGAGTGTACTTTTATTCATAGTATATGATGAGATGACGAGATCACACATGGTAACAAAAACTTCTTTGAAAGAAAAAGAGTTAAATTGAGGAACGTGGTATACAGTATACATATTCTATTTATGCATTTAATCCTGTATTAAATCTGGAACAAAAAGGTCAGGCATAGACATTGAATAGTCTGTTAATTCGTGAGGATATAGATGTGTTATGAGGTAGGTAGTTGGCCCCTTTTGAAATAATGAGATCACTCGATAGGAAACGACACATTCCACAATCCAATCAAAAGCAACAGTTAGGATTTTTCTAATCTTGAACAAATCTGAAGAACACATAAAAGAATTATTAGATTTCAGGGTATTGTTATTGGCATCAAATAAATGCAAAATGTTGTAGATTATGCATACGATTATCATGAGTGATGGTTGGATGATTGTTGGGCACGGCTGACAAAACGATTGTCTCTGCATAACAAAAATTGACATTCGTTTCGATTTCTGCTCCCAAACTCACGAGTAGTTTCTACAGAAGGTACAAATGAAATTTTACTGAAAAAATTATTCAATCACCATCTTATTGCAAAAAGTATTTCAAGTACCTCCCATTGTCGTTTGCTTGCTCCACTTTGTTTATAATTTATGGCACAATGAAACTTGAGTCCAGTAAATAAAGGGTCGGAAGTCAGTCTGGATTTCCTAGGACCATGATCACGAATAGGTATATTCAGATTAGAAGGCTCATAATCCTCCTGTGAAGAGAAAGACAATTTTATATTAAATACATGATAGTAAAGTCTCGTTGCTTTGTGCATCATACTTTAAAATATTGCCTTACACTTACCGGAGGTACCATCCTATTTTGCTTCAGACATTCTTCAATCCAGGAAAAATGAATAACCCATTTCTTGCCGGCGATGGCATATAAATATTTCATGGTTTGTGGGACACGGTCATTTTCAAGCACAAAAACCAAATGAGTAACATCATCGGTGTACTCCCTGCTCCAAGTCCCTTCACAAATCTTACACAACTCATTCATTTTCTCCAACTGATCCCTATTCAATCTGCTTGTACAGAAAACAAACTTTTCTTTTGGAAGGATTTCTTCCGTATTCGCTGATGTCCTATTTCGACTATAATTGAGTACCGGAGACAAACTACGCTCTTTTTCGTCAGTTATGAGAGATTCAATATCCAGCTCAGCAAGGAATTGGTCATCATCATCACCCCATGATAAAGAGTTTCTTTTTTCAATAGCTTCATTTTCTTTGGAATTTGGACTTATAGTCTTTCGTCTTTTGAATTGGAACACTGGGGTAGTAGTAGATTGTCCACTTGGCTCTAACCTCTTGGAAGGAACATTTCTCTTGATGCTGTTGACAAGTGGAACTGGAGTTGGCATTGGTTCCAATCCCAAAATTCTACGGTCCGGTGAACTGAGTCCAACATATTCAAATTCCGGTTCACTGGGTGGTTGTGTTGATGACCCATCCAAATTAGTCCAATAGTTACTTATTGCTGCCATTCTTCTATCTAACAATCTCAAACCATGATGACACAAACTTCCTTTTATGAAATCGACGAAAAGATCGACCTTGTCACACGAAAAGAAAAAAAATCCGAAAAAATTTCGAATTGTTCCCTCTCTGCACATCGCACGAATTAGCTCCCTTACTTGTCATGCTTTCTCTCAGTGAAAATGAAAGTGAAAACTGTAACATTGTTCATGTATTTAATACTCTTTATTCGAAAGTTTAGGAGATAAATATTTATTTAATCCGCAACACATTTATTCATTTGATGAAGATTGTATTTGATATATGTAATAGGTGGAGAAAAGATTAGACAATATTCAGCAGGTAATAGATTGGTGTATGATATTGTTGTAAATTACATTATCCTTTACATAGTTAAGTATTCAGCAATAAGTACATTCCTCGTATCAACTCGTATATACTATATTCTTAACCTGTCTTAAACTAATTATTGTTGGGGAAAAGATGTATCACAAGCTCAAATGTACAGTGATTAGGTTCAACGTTCAATTTATTTCAGGATATACTGAGTGGTACATGTAGAAAGTTTTGGGAGGTTGAACAAATGACAGAGAGGTCATTTTCTCACAGGATTAGAGCCATCCCAGGTAAGTAATGACAAAGACTTGGAACTTTCATCAAGTCAGTATTTTCAGTGGATGTGTCACGTCCTTTGTTCAACCTCTCAAACTCGTGATTTGCAAAAATAATTATTTTTCCAACAAGGGACTTTGACAGTACTTAAAACACTGGAGCCAACTGTTGGTTACTTTTCATTGCTTTCCCTTTCTCGGTCTAGTTGCATTTTAATAGGCCTACTATAGTAACAAATTACATAGGCTGTTCACTAGTGTGTTTATTTAGATACACACAGCTTATTGACAATTTAGCAATGTACTTACAGTAAGAACGATTCGCAGGGTCACATGAAATGACACTAATAAATGTATAATAACTATTGTATCACTGGATATATGAATAGATATTGTAGCCTACAATTTGTTGATACATGTACTATGTTGATTTACACTCTCTCAAACCTTAAAATTAGATTATTATTGATATTGATAGGACGATTTGATTTTGAATAGTTTTCTTTTTGAATCGATAGCTCTGCTACCCACTCAATCATTTTTTTCCTAGTCAATCTTTATTTTCTCCATTTTCTTTATCAATGCACATTGAGTCAGTGCCACTGAAATACGTAAAGTTAAGCTAAGTAAACATCCTTCGAATCAAATCCAGTCCAATGACATTTTCCATGTTTCCATTTTCTCAACTCCATGCATGTAAACACATTAATAATCAAGAAACTTCACAAATTCTTAAACTTTATAAAATGGAATGGTTTGTTAGTTGTTACAAATAATGTAATTTAAATTGAATGCCCCTCATAATATTTATGTAGTAAACAAGGAGGATCAAATCTCATCATTAATAATATTGAATATTATACAATTTATCGGTTGTTTTTATTGAATACTATAAACTGCTATGAATTGATAATTATTGTGTGCAATTATAATATATTCTCAATTTCATTGGTAGTAGAGTATTACGAAGAATTATTCAGTAGACGTAAAATGCGAAGCAAACTCTAGAATTCAGTACCTACTCAAGTAAGTGCACGGTGTAATCAAATTTGAAATAAAGGATACTTATTAATGTAAATACTGTCAACATAAATATCTTTACTGGACACTTCTATACAAATCATGTTGAGAGTTACTATATATATTGCAGATAATTTCCTTGTCAAGTTGGCATATTATGATTGGAATCGAGTGTCAACTTTCAGTGAAATGCTGTAACTGATTAATTTTAAGTTTTGCTCAATTATATTATTTGCTTCTACACGAGTGTGGACTGCCTTCTCTTTGGCTAATCTCGAACAACAAATATACACATGGTATTATTACAGAAATATGTATACTCTTGAATGTCTGTTAATTCATGTGGCTGGGGGCGCTCACAGTGTTGACACGTTCATAATATTAAACTAATAAAAAGGTTGTGTTTTTTTTCTCTATTCATTATCTGTACATTTATTTGTTACACATACTACAAGCTAAGCACCCAAAAATATGTAATAACATCGATTGTCACTGTTTTGTGTTCTGAATGGTAGTTTCATATAGTACTTTTACCACATTTTTATTGTAGCGTATAAATTCCCTTTGCTGGTAAATGGTAAATTAATTCTACTACCATTACTTTAGCATGATTTCGTTTTCTCTTTCTCTCTCTAAAAATTCTTCATCTTCTTTCAGCATAGCATGGCCGGCGGTTTTCATTATTCTGTGATTGACACAAAGATTGTGGAGATTATCACTTTTTAATGTTGAAAATTACTTACACACGCAATATAACTAGATTGAATAAATAAACCCATCCATTCGTCCCCAATAAATACATATTCCCAACAGAGGCTTAATGTCAGTTACATATACCTAGTGCACTTTCACATAAAGACTAAAGGCAGATGATTATATTAGAAAGTATTATTTCAGTAACAATCAAAACGTCTGGTATTTTTTCATAAATCTTTTGAGCTCTAAATCATTACATTATTATTAGTATAATTAAATGTGTGAAGTGTAGACAGAGGTGTAACTCACAACGTGTAGTATGAATCTTAAAAGAAATACTTACTACGTTAAGTATCTTGTTGCTGAACGTTACATCTGAATCATATACAAAGTTAAAGTACCGAGCTTAGCATCCCCTTATTAAAGGACATAATCATGTATGTATAATAATTTGATACTGCAATAATAATAGAAATTGACGTTGTGCTTTGTGAGTTATGTTTTGTGGACAGGCTAAGTACATTATTTTGGTGAACTAACAACCAAGGTCATTTTTTCCAGTTATAATTTAATTATTATTATTAAAACTTAAATAGTCGATTTCATATCTTCCCTTAATGAATCAAGTAGCGCGCATAAAAAATCTAACTATATAATATTGTTTTTGTATCTTTCTTACGAATTTCTTTGCATATATTTCACTGCTCAACAATGACTTCTTTCTCTTTTTCTATTTTTTTACGATTTTTACGACTTGAGTAATTTTCCGGCTCTTTGGTTAGCAAGTGAGATCCTATTCTCATTTGAAGAAGCCTGCAAAGAGTAAAAAACGACTATCATGGTACAAAAAATAATGCACGAGTTTTTTAAAAACACTTTTAGTAAACTTCATCTTACTTTCGCGTTGATACGATCGACTTGACGGTTTTGACTCTCGATTTCCGATCCCATGTCAATAGCCATATTTCTCAAATTTCCTGTGTCAAACATTCAATATATAATTAAGTCATGTCCCATCTCACTCAGAACTCTGGTTGCTGACACAAAATCACACAAGACACAACAAGATGAATGAGCTCTGAACTTTCACACCTTTCACTTTCAGCTAAATTCAATTGAGTCTTCTTTTACTACTATGTACTTGTGTAACATAATGTATACCCAGAAAGTTTACATCATAATGTAATTTGGAGCATAAATCTTACCAATCATAGTTGACACTTGTCCCATATTTTCCTCCATTTCGTCTTCACGTGCATCGTTTGTAATCCTGTTATGACAAAATTCGCCCATCTTGATCAAATCATTCAATTTATTCTCATCTTTTTTTCCAAGTTGTACCAACGAGGTATATTCGACAATTTATCAGAATAAATGAGCATATATCAGTCACAATGATGATTTTTTACATAAAAACCAGTTTTTTTAAAAAAAAACTTTTATATTATATATTATGAACTTCTGTATGCCAGTCAAAATCTGTAAGTAGGCAAATCTTGTATTTTCAAGATAGTTTCATTTATAATTGACAGTTACTTCAGCTTTCAAACTTCACAGTACCCTCAAATGTATCAAACTTTGAAAGAGTGCTTCAAATGACAAATTTTAGGATACTACCAGTTTCAACTTTCACTTCTACACCTGGGCTTGGAGAAAGTACATGCCACGGTATGCATGTTTACTTATTCGTTACCCCTATGTACTATGTACACACTGAACTATATAAAATCTGTCTTTCTCCATCCCATTCAAATATTTTCTCAACTTTGAGAAAAATAAATCCAGAAGGAATCCCTGACTAATTAGAGAACATCCCCATTTCCCCCGACTCAACCATCACTGACGGGATCAAGCGACAACCAGACGCATTAAATGAGACCTTCATGAGAAAGGATAGGAAAATCAACTGTTGAATTTTCCAACATGTAATCCCCGAGTGGTAATTTCCACGTTGAAATGAACATCAAAAGGGACACTAGGAGCTAGCAGGACGCCAACACACTCTCAAATCCAACTTATTTATGAATCGAGAAAAAATGCAAATGTACAAACTCATCCTTCCTCATCCATGGTTTCCTGTAGGTGTGTGTCTGGGTATCCCTCCCTGTGTGTGTGTGCAAATCCGTACAAGTTCACATATTCATGAAGTCATTCATGCATTTCCTGTGAACCGACTTTTAGGGTAAACTAGAATTGAAATAGAGCGCACGGCAAAAGACAGTCCTTCTCATAGACATAGTCCGTCTACTTTGCATTAGATTTGTCCATGTGTGTGTCATAATAATAATACCATATGATATGTTTTTAATCTTCCCTTCTACTCGCATCCGATTTCCCCAGAGTACCTACAATCAAGAGTAGAAAAGAGGGGAAAAAATATATGGGATCTATATCAGTAATCAAACACAGTCACTCTATACAGTCTACTCCAGTATAGCACCAGCAGATTTAAATTAAGGGACCTATTCTAGAAGAGTGGGTGATGCGTGATGCAAAGTATGTATTATAACAAGTTGCATTTATAATGAATATAAAGTACATAATATATTTTCTACTTCTCATCCGGTAATTACCAGCGAGTCGACCCACGCGTCTTCTGATTCCACCTCATGATCCTTGTACCTGATCTCTTCTTCCCATCTCCTCCTCCTGCTCTCAATAACACATCCCCTATTAATTCATGCAAACTACTCCCCACTTCCTACCCCTATATGTCTAATTCCTCTGTCTCTCTCTCAACCTCAACTAACTTCAACCTCCCTCTTACTACTCAATTTTGACTGACCTTTTCTCTCCCTCAATAAACAACAGGTTTGGATTTCCTCATTCTAAATATACTCACTCACTCAAACAAACACCATATCTCATATATCCGTGTAAATTATAGGCTCGACACTAGGGTCATATGACCCGCGGGTGTCGTCATTTTTTCCGGAACTTTGTTTGACGATGGAAATTTTATCATTCATTTACTGATTACAAGGAGAGAGAATGTGGTTGAGGTAACTTCTTCTTTCAATCTAGATTGGCCACCGATCCATCCACCCACACATAGACCTTGACCTTGGAAATTCTAGCCTCTGCTTAATTTTCTCTTCTCACAAACTTGTTCTACATATTCTACAATCGAAGTATGAAAATCCTACGTATTCTTAATATTATTATGTTCTCGATGGAGAGAAAGGCATGGACGGAGGTCCACACGGTCCACACGTCATAAATCTGTTCAGAAGAGTAGAAGTAAAGGAAAAAATCAATAATAATGGTCTACTGTTAGGATCAAGTAGTACATTCAGAAAGAAACTGAACCCTTCAAATCAGGCTACCTTGGGAGGTGATCGTTTTCAACATGAACAAGTAGTTCCGTCCATGTCCGTCTATAAGATAATAATGGAACAATCAACTCTAGTATCTATATCTTCTCCAACTTCCCTTTACGGAAGGAACAAGTAATTTGCCACAACCCGTGTCAAAACAAGGGAATATCTTTCAAGTCTCTGGGTACAAACAAAATGTTCAGTGATTCAACCACTCTGTGTCTTCAGGCTATGATTCACACAGACATACACAAGAGAGAGAGTGTGTGTGTGTGTATTCATTCGTCCCAACTGAGTTCAAATGAACTACGCATTTCCATCATGTTTCAAAATTCCTGACGAAGAGGACTAAAGCACACCTATTTTGTACAAAAAGTTATTCACGTTTACATAGCATAATCCTCATACATAGGGATTAACGGTGTACATGTGACAAAGACGAGAAAAAGGATGGGAAGCGGAAGAATTGCACTCCGTTTTTTGGCATGATATAATTACACGCACAAGAACACCAACCAAAGGTCCATGAAGGAAATGACAGTACCTCACACTAGCCTCCCCCAGCACTGGGTTAACCTTTATCTCTACAAAAGAGAGAGGGGGAGGAGGAACCGAGTTAGAAATATAAAAAAGGACATGAAAATAATCCATTATGAGATTCAGAAAACTCCTGCACAATCCACGAGACATCCAAAGCTAGAATCCAACTAATATATCGACCTATACACACATTCAACGTGGAATTGACTACAGCACTCCAAGGCAAACTTTCAAGTGTCTCCTTCAATTTCCTAGCTTTTCCAAAAGTTTATAGAAAATCCAGAGACACGACATTACACTGGACACGACCTCGTGTCATCCGAAGTAGAAATTAGCGCTCAAAAATACCAATGAGATTTTTTTTTGTAAAAGTGAGTGTACTACACGAGACACTAGAAATGAGTTCCAGGGATCTTCTTCCCATGTCACAAAAACAATTTCACGGTTGTCAGGATCCCAAAAAAGTTTTGTCATCTTCATCATAACCCCCATGAGAAGGAAGAGAGGGGAAATTACAAAAAAGTGATCTCATCCCTTGCCCTCTCAAACCTCCAAGTAATAAAAAAATCAACTTCATCCTTTATTTTTTCCTGGTGACCATCATTCCTCCCTTTCATTCCTGACTAATTGGAGATATATAACTTTAATAAGGGAATAATATACTAATTACTCACACACTGTAAATTATTTCAAAAATTCCATGGCCTACACTACTCTCATATATACTGACGACGCATGGAGAGGGTCCTACAATTCCACTTTCTCCTCATGTTAGCTTCATCCAAGATAACATTTTATTGTTGCGTGACGCGGAAACTATGACACAGAATACATGTGATATATTTACACACGCTACATGTATATCCTGAGATGACAGAATCACGACTTTCACTCCTTGAGGCAGGCAGAATGAGGAAATAGATAGTCAAAAGAAGATGGACATTAATGAAGCCTCAGAGGAGATCAGACCACCAGATCAATACAACATGTAGCGTAGATCATATATAAATCTCACACAAGTATCCATAGCACTGAAATGTGGGAGGAAATCCTTACTTAGAAATGTATCCGCCTTGAGGTGCGACGCCATTATTCCGATCATCCATTATTCTCTGCGGTTGATTGTTTATCACTTTTCCATCGTCATTCCCTTTCCACGTGTGGGCGTCTTCTTTAAATTCAGAAACTCTGTACACAAAAACACACACAGAATAAAATCACACATCAAAAATAAATACAGAGGGTTTCCTCCTGGGCCCTTCCAATTTCCCCTCATTTCTTCAAGAGCACAAGAGAATCTCCTTGGAAAATCTTTCACTCAACCATCTTTTGAGAACATGTAGGAGGATAAACTGAATAGAGAGTACCCACAAAAAATGTACAAACAAAAAAAATGTGGAGCATGTTTGACCTTCCACTAGAAAAAAGCTTCGTAAAATGCTGTAACGCGGGGACATCGACTTATACCTTTCATTTGTAAGGGAAACCCTTCCACAAATTCTCAGAAAAAAGTAAGGATCACTGCATGCAACAAAATATTATTGTGGAAGGGGAACACGTTCCTATCCCTTTCTTTTTATTCACACTCAATAGTGAAAGGTAAGGTTTTGTTGTTTTTTTGAAAAAATAGATTCTTAAAAATAGACTCTAAAAAAGAGGAAAAAGCATGAACATTCTCTTGAAAATTTCCTATGTGTATTCTCCATTTTGTTTCATTTCGTAAAACAGTCTTTTTAACTGAGCGAGAGTTAGAACATCAAGGAACTTTTTTTATCTAGATAATGTGTACTGTGTGTAGAATATGATGACCTTTCCCTATTGTTACTGAAAGACAACCGGCAAGTTCTCATGAATTTTCTATACAGGACGATGTGGCTGTTATTGGGTAACTTGCCTAATGTAAAATGTAAGAGCAGTATATCTGTCGTCCAACAAGTAAAAAAAAGGAAACTTGTTACGTGTCTATCTAACACTTCAGGACACGTTCGTCTGTGAACTACTATGTTAGGTATATTGAATTTATATAGCTTTATATTGAATTTTTGAACAATTTTTTCTGTTCCCTCTCTCTTCATCCAACCTCAGTCAACAATAAATAAATATTTGAGACCCACACATACTTGGTGCAAGGAAGAACGCAAAGGCCGCAACATTTTTCCATCCCTGTAACAAAACAAAATAAGAATAATTGATTTTTTGTTGAGGAACAGAGAATTATTTTTGACAAACAATAAACTATTTACCTTTGTTAAAATGACAAAGGAAACAAACCGAGTCCAATCAAATTGAGAGAAAGAGAGAGAAAATTTTTGACTTTGATCTCATATAGTAAATACCCGAACGGTACAACATTTATACTACTTATGATCAAGTCTCGTCCAAATTCTCTTCCCCCCCCCCTCTTTTTTGTCACTCGTACATAATGAAGTAAATGTATGGATAAAAAAAATTGAGAGAAGGAAACCTGTAAGATTTTTCTCCGCCTCTTTCATGTCAGAATTGATTTGATCCATCCCCTCTTCAATCCGATCCAATTGCTCTACAAATAGTCAATATTGACAAATTTTCAAATCCATCCCAACATATTTCATTCTCCTCCTCTCAACCGTCTTTACCTATAGACACCATCATCCCTCTCCGGATACAAATACAAAAATATTGTCTATTTCTAACAAGACTACTATAGCATAGCTAAAATATGTATACTTTAGAAGTACAATTTCTAGACACACATTACAGAAGAAGAATTCTCATCAGAAGTCTAAATTTATAATAATAATACATATAGTGGTATACACAGTTATATCCCAAACCACACAAATCTTGGTGTATTCACGTAACATAGTAAAAGCTTGTATGCGAAAAAGCAACAAATACAAAGCTTCAAGTCTTCAAGCAACTCCCACGCTTTCTCCATTCACCAAGGAGAAAAATCTTTCTCCATCATGATTCATGATGTGGAGATCATACATGTAGGTCCCCCATGTTCCATTTCTCTACGAGTTCTTTTGTTATTGTTCTTCAAAATTTGTCACAATCACAGTCCAATCTATTATCCTCATGATTCCTTTCCTGCACCAATGTCTAGATTTAATAAATATTAATATTACTGATATACTGAGAACATCCGTTACACTTTTAAAATTAAAAAAATCCGATTAAATGTAGAGCAAATGCTTGAAAATATACCAATATATTCGTCATGTAAAGTCTCCTTTTGTTCAATATGTATCAACCACACAAAATTGTATGAACGACTTCTCAGTATCCCATCCATACAGAAACGGAACAAGAAGCAAGAGTGTCCGCTTTTCTATAGAACTATTCCTTGAATCCAGCAATTATTATGTAAAAAATCTTTTACAATACATTTTGATGAATTCTCACAAAGCATTCACATAAAAAATTTCTATTCTACGCACACAAAATTCAAATACTTTTTCTTGAGAAGGGAAAAGGAAGGAAGGAAGGGATAATACAAAGGTAGGAAAATTAGAACATGTTTTTGAAATAATCTGTCAGAAAGACCTCATACGTCTCTCTCTCTGCCATACACGCACAGAAAAGATATTGGTTGTGTGGGGGAGAAAGTACCATGTCTGTGTAGTGAATGGATTAAATTTTTTACTCAAACCTACAGATACACATGAAATCAAATAAATGGAAATGGGAGATGAGAAAAACAATTTACAATCCTCACTTTCACACACACAAGCCACTTTCTCCTTCCCCCCCTTTGAAGACATGTACAGTGTACAAATCTCTCGTACAATGAAAGTACAGTACAGTTACAGTAGCATTGGCCCAGTATTAAAGTTCTCACTGACGACGACCTTTCCATAAAATATGACACAATGAAATGACTACAATCCAAACAAGGGAAGAAAGAGAGAGAAAGTGAAAACCATTACTCTGGTATATATGAGCATGAATGACGAGAATGAATAAAGGATGTTACAACTTTGAACAACAAGTAGTGGGACATTATCCTATCCGCATAACCCCCAGCCATCCGTTGGAAATGTACAGTATGCCATAGCTCTGACTCTTACTATTCAATTTACCCCTAAATCATACGTGGGATGAGACACACACAGAGAGAAAATGCATTAGCATATATTTACTTGCTCCACAAGTCCTCCCCCCTTCATCGCCCGGAGCAAGTGTCAAGAAACGATGAGTGTGTGTGAGCAAAACTTTATAATAACTCACACAGTCATCCCTGATCTACACGCAGAACGGGTAGTACTTTACTAGACACAATGCAAGACAGCTTAACTAGTGAATGTGCTGGGTTTCAAAAGCTCATGTTTTCACGGAAATCTAAATTTGACGTATTCATTGTAGGACATGATACCCCTCCTCTCTCTCTCTCTCATCATGAAATCTACAGACTTTATATAATAATAATCCTATCCCTCTCTCCGTCAATTACTATTATCATCTGTCTCCCATTCTGAAATCTATCTCTTTATACACATTATTCTGAATTATAAATTCACAAAATGGTCAATAAAAGTTATTTTATTCAAAACTCTTTCACCACTGTATAATTTTCAATCTTTTATATATATCATCATTACATTACACCATTTACGAACTGACTAATTGTCTGTATGGCTAATTCTCATCCCTCTTCCGCTCTTAAATTTAAATACACAATTAAATATTACCCGTCAAATTCATTTTTCCCTATGTACATGGGTTTTAATCATTAACCCAGTATACCGTCAACATTTCTTTGTCCTGAAATACATACATACTACTACATAATTAGTACTCCTCCACAATTTCCCAATTATAAAAGATAGCGGAGGGAGGGAGTAACGTACATACAACTTTCCCCTACTTTCCCCTAACCACATATTATGGAAATGGTACATGCAAATTGTATGCACACTCCCCAATGAGCTTATTGTCTCTCTACTCAGTTATTTCCCAGCCACAAAATTCCCACACAGCACTCCACTTCCGAGCATCAATAACCTAAATATAAATCCTCCTGTTCTCACAACCAAGAAAATGAAAACACACACAGTACTCAAAACACTTTCAGGGATTAATTTCAACAACATCAAGAAGACGATATGGGAGTCCATCGCTGAATCCCTGTCTCTCAACATCTCATCAGCCCAAGGAATCAACTATTTAGAAGGATGTACACACTTTAAAGTCATTCCTTCAGACTTATAATGATACAGTCATGGCCCTGAGCAATGTTTATTATTTCTCCCAACATTTCGTGTGTACCTTCCATGTGTGTGTGTCTGTCTGTAGCGTGTGTGGGGAACTTTCTCCGGCTCCAGTTCTCTCAGATACTTAGATGAAAGGAAGACAAGCAACAATGTTTACCCATACCCATACAAACTCATGTCTTGCCACTCAATCCACCCAAGTACCTTTGACTTCACCTGAACTCAAATTGAAGAGAGACCATTCTGACAATCATTATAACTAGTTAATTCGCCGCCTTCGGCGGCGTATCAACTAATGCGTTTCCTGTGAATGTTTCCTTGTACAAATTAAGTTCATCAACTTTTAACTCTAATTGCACAGACCGTTTTACTCTTAATCCACAGAAGAGGAAAAATTGTCCAAAATAAAAAAGACGATAATTTCTCCATAGTCGTTTACACTGTGGGACTCCCAGTCTAGATAATTTCAAACAAACAATGTTTGAATAGTGCGGGTCAAGGTGTAGGTCATCTCTTCATAGAGCGCAGCTATTGCATTGTTTGTTTGGAATTGCCGTATTTTTTATTTTGAACAATTTTTCCTTATGACGTCAGAGCCGAGGATTCGAACCCGGGTCACTCCGAACCGAATTCGGTTTTCTTCAAAATTTTTTATGCCATTATTCTTCCTTATGTTATTAGTAAGCGATCTGTGCAATTAGATTTTTAAAAAAGTTGATCCTCTCAATTTGCATAAGGTGCCTTACATACATATACCAACCAAAAACATATATATATTTTCAACCACTTTCACATCATCAAAGATAAATTTTCTTTTTTGTGAGAAATAACACTCCCACTAAATTATGAATCACACTCCACCCATCCAAGCTATGAATATTTATTTTGCCTCCATCCCCTCTGTGTAAACATCTTCAAGTCTCATCCATCCATCCATTCTCAAAGGTAAGTCAAGATCTCCATCCAATCTCTATGTTTGCTTGTTGTCCGATCAAATCAAAAGACCTTCATCACTCATTCATGGACTCTCATAGATTTACTCAAGTTATTTTTACACACCAGAAAACGATGGAAAAGTTTAGTTTATAACTCCTGGTACCAGCACAATCACACAAATTGTAATTGTCATGAGGGAACATACACACACCAAATCTTCTTTTAGCATGTCAAAAAATACATCACATTATCTAATTCATGTTGGCAACAAATTACAGCCAAATTATACGACCTGAACATTAACAATTGCGTCAGCAGTAAGCAAAACAGGTAAAAGGGGTTATTATGGATAATGTGAATCAAGCCTTGGGACTAAATCAATCAATAAAGTTAGTACACAAATACACATACAAATACAGGTACACTTAGTAGCCATTAATGAAGAGTGGAAAGCTTGCTAGAATCCAGCAGACTGTCAACTAATACCATGTAAAATAATTCAAAGGATCAGTGTCGAAAAAATCATATCAAGGTAAATGATAATGACAGAATAATGTGAAAGTAAAGAATAAAAAATCATAATTTTTTATGTACCGCCTTGTTCGTCGAGTAAATTCAAAGTTTTTGCACCCGCAGCTTGACTCTATAAAATCAAATCAACAAAAAAAATCAAGGAAGGAACAAATCAACAAAAAAAATTAAAATAGATATCAAAATATCATGTCTTTGTGAGTGACATGTGGATATGCAACTAATCAAAATAAGACACTCTTGAAGACTCCTTCAATCAAACAAAATTATGACTCGTTTTACCAACGTTTTATCTTTACCCTCCTGCAAAATTTTGTAATGATAAATTAAATCAGCAATATTAACTATTTTTCATCACTATTTTGAATTTTGTAGTCACATTGGTGAAAGCAAGAAATGGAAAGTTGACAAACTTTCTCCGAAGTCAAAATATTATGGAATAAAATTGTGCATCTCAGAATACACTTTCTCAATTTATTGTCAACCCCTGATCAATTAAAACATGCTGTTTATGAGAGAACTCTTGTAATGTGTGTGTCCGTGTCTTGCTGTTGTCGTGTAATCCTCTAATTAATGTGAGTATGCTTTCAAAGGCGAAGATGGGTCACCGCTAAAGAGGTTACACATGGACATAAAAGCGTAAATGCTATTTCTGGCATTGCGGGTTCTGTGAGCTGCAAAATAGTAAAAAATATCAGAAGCCACAAAAAATGTGGATACTCAAAGTTGATCAACGAATCGGATGACGCCTTTCCCATCATTTTCAGCCCATATAAAACATGAGAATGAAAATGATAGGTCAATTCTCTAAGAAAATACTTACCAACTACCAGAACATAGAGAAAATAAAACGACCAATTTACCAACCAACAGAAAAACCACAAAATTCGAGAAAAAAATAAAGAAAACCAAGGGCTGAAAAGTGTAAATAGAAAGGTACTTTCCTTTTGGGAAACAACTTTATAATAATAAGAAAGGTGGAATGAGTACGCTTACAGTTGAGTGTTCAGTGAAGAGACAGCGGGTAAATGACTAATGCTGGGTGACACAATATGGATACAGCAAAGATAGAAAGAGAGAGAGAAAGAGAGTTTTTTACGACAAGTTATTAATTTTTTTGAATTTACTATATTAACCATATAAATTGTTTTTCATAGGTTCACATGGACATTATGTACTCAAAAACTACTTAGATTTGATTCATTGTAAATAGTGTGTCTCAACGTCCAACAAAGAGAGAAGGGGAAAACAAGTTACAACAACAACGATATCAGAAAGGACTAGTAAAGTGACTCTTAAAACTTGTAGGGGGTAAGGTGATGGCAGAGTGTAGAGATAGATTTTGCAGGTGTACAAAATACTGTGAGTTACATTAAGAGAAAGAGAGAGCCATTACAAAGATATGCATTGATTTCATATATATTTCACATCACAATGATATACAGGTAATTTTGATTGATGAATCTCTGGTAGGAAGAACACTTAATTGAGTCACTTATAAGACAATGAATATGTAAATTCACTCAAAAATGTGGATGTAGGTTTAAATAGTACACACAATGAGAAACATCAAAACAAACTACAATTCTTGTATAAAATTAATTAAAAATCACAGATCTCCTCAGTAAGAAATTGAGTATGTTGAACACACAGAAGAAGAACCCTCAAACATATGTAAATGAGGACACGTTCTTGTAAATTCTTGTAACATTGTACTTTGATTCCTTTTTTTTTTGGCTACACACATAAAGATTCTTTTTTGGAAAATTTACCCCCTTGGTCGTCGAGAGCCACCAACGTACGTATCCCTGCTTCCTTGCTCTAAATTTAACGTTGATCGAAGTAGAATCCGATCCCAGAAAAAAATTCCAAAGTAGCAGCACAATCAAAATGAGAAACAAGACAAATCCATCATTGTACAGAAAAATTCCCCCAATGTCAAAATGAATAATTTCAAATGTACGAACATAAAAACATCAGTAGCCTTCATTTTCCAAAGACATTATTTTAATTGTCATCCTTTTTAAAATCTACGTATGACATATTACGAACAAGTTCTAGGAAAAGTCCTTGTATAAAAAAATATAATGTATTTTAACTCTGAAATTAAGTCCACAAATTCACTTTCTCCTCTTGTTCACCTCACTTCCCTGTAAAGAAAATCTGGTACTTTCATGTTTAATTCACACGCTCCACCCTCCAAGCATTCCTGCCCTCATTTTCTCAAGAAATGAAAGAGAAAAGGACGAAAGGAAATGTTCCTTTACCTTCATAGATGAATTCTATGGACACATGGAGAACTCTGACATCACACACACTACCTGACTCTCCTTCCATTCCCATATTATTCAGTGCTATACCCAAATCCACATGTATAAATAATAAATTGAATGGAATAAAATGCAAATCCTATCATAAAAGGATCCCACCCACTCACTCACCACTTTCTATAGTTTTGTCAGATCAAAGTAAAGACCGTGGGTAGAGCCTTATTATGGACTCTGTATTCTCGCCCCAGCCCAGCTGAGTCAATAACCGAATGCTTTCCCTACATCTTCATCGTCTACTCTTCCCCCTTGTCCTCCCCGAGACGAAAAGAATGATAAAACGACGAATGCTCATTACTACCATAATGATGACACAATCATATGTGCTTATTATATACTTTCCTCGTTCCCTTGTCATGTAACAGTCTACACACGCACAATTGTAATGAGTCTAAGAGGATTTCACTATATTCGAAGAAAATCCTTTAATTTTCCTCATTCGATAACGTCATTGAAGCCTCCGATGTTCGACGGACTTTCTCCAACACTCACATACGACAAAAATCACAGGAAGCTTAAGCCTCTCATGACCAGCTAATTCAAGGAAGCTAAATTCTTTGATTTGTAAAAAGAAATACTAATATCCATCCTACTACTCAGCTAGGCTGTCAATAACAATTTCTGGATGAAAATAACTAAATACAAAAGACCTTTCCACATTTTCATCAATCTGCTCAATTTCCTTTTGTCAAATTCGCGTTCTCCGAGTATCTGATCAATATTTTTTGGAAAATTCCTTTCTGATAGTTTGACAACAAAGTGTAAGCCATTTTATTCAAGTTCAAGCTGACCATCTCAGTGTCTACTAAACAATATAAGTCTTCTGACGTAACTAATAAAAAATTAAGAAAGAAAAATAAGGAAATATAAAAAAGAAACAAAATGATTTTGTCACTAACCTCTTCAGCCAATTGGATCATCCGTCGTGTGCTCTCCAACGACTGCAAATTGAAAGAAAAACCATTGGTTACAAATCTGTCATTAGAATTTTGATGTGGTTTCGTGTAGTCAGTAAATTGAATATCAAAATATTATGAAACTCAAATACGACTAAGCTTATAAGCTAATTAGTAGATAACTTCTAATAATGCGAGCACAGAAACAAAAGCATTGTACTACCACAACAAACACACTACAATCTACACACATTCTACACCCATTTTAGAACATAATTCAAGTGATTATCCCCAATAATATATTTTGGAGAGAACTTCCATCTGAAAAGTAAATTTATTTCGAGAACCAAATTCTCGTAAAACGTGAGTCTTCTTATGCTAACAAAACCTTGTAACTCTATTTGTGTACATATTTAAACAAGTTTTTTCCCCTGTACAACATTATCTGGATTAGCAGATACAGATGCCGAGTGTCATGGACTCTTCTACTCTGACCACAACAATCTCAATACCAAAATCTTCAAATTCATTCATATTGACTGTATCTCCTTTAAATAATTTTGACTACCAAGAGAAAAAACATGTTAAACTCTTTCGTTAATGAATAGTTTCGTGAATTCCTGTGTGCTTAACTTCTAAATTTAATACTCCATCTGAATTTTCATGTAGAATTTATGAGATGACTTTGTAGTACAAAAAAAATAAACTTTCCCCATATAAAATATAAATTATGAACAATTGAATTAGAAGACATTTTTTACTGGAAAATCGAGAATCAATGGAAGATGCTGAAAAGGAAGGATCCTATTCACTAGTGATAATAAATAACATATAAAAGAGAGAAAGGAAGAGGAGGAGGAGGAGGAGAACAAAAGGACGGATGAGGAAAAGGTAGAAACAATAGCCAAGGAAGGGAAGTCCATTATTCCTCAAGACAAGGCAAACGAACAGCGTGTGGCCACAGATTCAACACAAGTCACCAAACACACAATGTAACACCAACAACAACTTTTCACTACAAAATTACATTTATGAACCAACTTTTTTTTATTTCCTCCTTAACTTTTGAAACAAAAACAAAAAATGTTTTCCAAAGTAAACAATGAGAACATCCATCCACACTGAAAAGTGAAAACACACACACACAGTTCTTCATCTTGACTTGTTTTTCAATATTAATTCTTACCCACATAGAAACTCTTCTACTTTCACTTTTTACCACAAAGACTCCATGCAGAAATAAGGTTAAATTAACTTTACACACACAATACATGAATAGTTTTTCAAAGTTTCACAAAATATCTCAACCCTTCCACATGACCTTTCCCTACATTTACATATTTCCAAGATTGTGTGTTTGTATTTCATGCACATCAGTTCAGTACCCGATTCTCAAGATGTTCCGCCGTGGCGAAGGAATAGACGAATTTCTTTCGTCCTGACATCCCGTCACCCGAATTATTCGCCCCACCTCGCCTGCTCTTTAAACCTGACAACCTGAAAAAGGGACCACAACATCCCCACACATGTACACCGATCGCCTCAATGTCAACGATTTGATGGATATCACTCTCCCAGGACGAATTTATATTTTTACACAATTTTCTCCTCCTCCTTTCTCAATTCTAATCACTATTGTCACTATCCCTCTTGGTCAGTGACAAATTTTGAATTCTGAGTTAATTAATAGTACTTCATATAATAATTTACACTGTAGAGTGGACACACACACTGACTTCCTCCCTCCTCCACAACAGGTACATCATACATGAGCAAAATAGTAGCAGGAGTAGTAGTTACATTCTGACGTCGACAATGAACAATTATAATGCTACCATCATTATTATACAGTATTCACAAAGGCCAACTTTGAGTCCCACCGATAATACAGCATGTTTCTCCTCTTCACCCACCTCAGTCACGTCCTGAGTCACCCACACAACTCAATCCAAGAACGCAGAAAAGAACAACAAGGGGAAGAAGGAGAATCAAAATAAACCCAATTAAATTCCCCCAATTCAATTTCGATTCACCCACATCATCCTTCTCTCCATTTCCATGTCAAAAAACGAGTGTTTTTGAGCTCCTTCCAAATTACAATACGAATTGAACTTCCTTAAGACACGAAAACGTCTCCGTTCTCTCACTTTTGTCTCCAAGACAAAAAAAATATACATAAATAAACTCCAAGGCTTCTTCAATTCCTTTCTCCCATCCACTTTCACTCTAGACTACAGTGTGTGGTAAAGCGGAGCGTCTCTCTCCTCGTCGTTTGTCCTTTCTCTTCTCCTCCTTTCTCTCTGTCTCTGTTGTTTGTTTGTTCAAACTATTGTTTTCTCTTTGTCTCAATAATTTATACGCCTCCGCAAAAGGGAAAATTCCAAAATGACAAAGGTGATTCAGTAGTCCGTCCCTCTGCTGATTCCAAGAAAACCGTCTCTTTATCTCTCCCTCAACACACAATTTTGTATACAACTAGTTAACTACAACAAAACTACTTGATCATAGCATGAGTAGACTAGGCCAAGCAACATTTTATTTCCACTTGATTCCGTTTTCACCAAAAAAGGATCTCACACACAATTCACAAGTTGAGAAAAAGATGTGAAGTGAAGAGTTACATATTGTAATATTAAATCGTGAGGGGACGGATGATGATGACACAGACAGAATCTCTTCTTCTCCCCTTTTCTCCACTTTCTCCTCGTCGTCAGAGAATGTCAAGAAGAATATATTTTTTAATATTTGTTCCAGATTTTTTCACTATAAGCCTACGTAATTGGATTTGTATATTATACAATATTGTATTTCACTCCTCACTCATCCTACATTTAAATGTAATGGATCCCACTAGGAGAGAGAATGATGTTGTCTTTGATCTTACAAGGAGCTCAAATGAGATATTTTTGTATAACACATGTAATTGACAATTTAATCAAAAATTAGAAACAAGGGGAGAGAGGGAGAATGAAAAAATAAATAAATCTCTCCGTTCCTCTCTTTTGACAGGCACAAACTTGGTATATGTACAATACTATATGTATCTTCTACACACTACAGCCTATAGTCCCTCTTTTCTCTCGTCGTCGTCGTCAGCGTCCTGGGAGTGCCAACAAGAAGAATGGCAAGGAAGCGAGAAAGTGAGTTAAAAGAGACTTTTCATCAAACAAGTTGATGGAGGAGGAGAAGAGGAACACGGGAAAAGTGATAGCTTGTCAAAGTGTAGGAGCAACGTGAATGAAGTAACAAGTGTCCATTCGGAAGGAGGAGAGAGACGAAACTGTATGGAGTCTAGCAGTAGCAGCAACAGTGGCAGTAGCAGTGGAGGAGGAGCAGAGACCATGGAGAGAAGCACACCAGGTAAACAGTGAGACTGAATGATGAATGGCCTCAGTTCAAAAAAGTCATGTGAACATGAAGAGGCAAGAGAGAGAAGGAAGGAAAGAGTCAGAGAGGGGAAATGCGCATCTCTCCCTCCCTCCCTTTCCCCTATACTTTCTCTACCTTTTCCCACACACACACACGTACACTCACGCTGATATTATACGTTGTACATAATATTTATCCAAGTTTTCTCCTTCCTCCTCAAGTCTTTTCCATGTAACTGTGCCATGGCGTGTGCTTCTCATGCTGTTGTCACCCATTTACCTTTTATCTCGTATCTTCCCTTCTCTTTCTCTCAACTCCCTCCCCTACCTTCTCTAACACACACACACACACACACACTTTTAAACTAGGGCTAGTACATCTCTACTCTAAAATTTCCCACGGCACCCAAAAACCACCGCTCCATCAACCATGAAACATTAGCTAGTCCCACAGAAGAAAGAAGAACAAGAAGAAGCATCATCAGACTCAAAAAGGGGGCATAGTACGGTCTACAGAACAGTACACTAGAGCCCTTTTGACCTTTTCAGACATCCTTGAAATATCGCAATGGGCATCAGTCACCCTCCACTCTCCACATTTTAGACAGAAAGTGAGTAAGCCTACTCACAACCACTCATGTGTACTGAGAAGGAACTATCCGTTCTTCCTTTTCTCATTCAATTACCAATCCACTTTTTCACACTCCCATTCCAGCCCACTCTCCTTTCTTACTTAATTAGTAGAAAAAACAACAGAGAGAAAGTGATTCAAAACCTACGTACGTACACACACTCTGTATTGGAATCATGGACAAACTCTGGTATTTACACATTGAGGAAATTTCTACTGTAAACGGCACCTCCAGATCCTATTAAAATTATTCAAATACATACACACACACACAACACGTGTGTGCACGAGCATGACGGAGAAAGACAGTCAAAGTTATTTCAATTAACAATATTATAAGGTGAGAGTTTTAAGTTGACTCCGTACGTCAGACTACTTTGAAACCTCCCTCATCTCTATCCTCTCCAAAACTAATTTCGCCCCCACGCAAACACAATCTCTCTTTCAGAATATATCACGTCTGTGCCAATGAATCTGTCTTGTCATCGTCATCAGTCTGGCTAATTCTTGAAACAATTCTCCATTACTCCAGTAGAAAATTATCTACTTTTACAGGGAAAAACATTTTGAGAAGAGAGACAAACTGACAAAGATGCGTCAAAAAAAACTTTTTCAAAAACACATGAAGAGAAAGACAAGTCCCTTCATACATTCAGAGTGAAATTAAAGATTGCATTTTAGTCCTACGTAAACAAATTACAGAATATACATACTTTTAATGGGATACATACTCACACACAAGCCAACAAGCTCCATTCATGTGACTTAAAGAACGAGTCTGAGGATGATAGTTTTACCATCATTTGTCATACACAATGGCCCATCATATATTTACACTCAAAATGGGAAGACAACACACTTCCTGTGTGTGTGCTTGCAAATTCCCTTTTGTTTGGTCTCCTTTCAACTTGTTGTTTGTCTCCATGTCTCGGAATGTGTCCGAAGACGTCTCTAAGGCGATTGAGTTCTCTCTTTCGTGATCATCTCGAAATCTATTTTCTCCCTCGTGGTCCGGACAACAGGACACTGTTCTCTCACCCTCTCCACACTACACTCAGAACACCCACGCCCTGAATTTGTTGTGTGCCTTTGTATTTATAGTCCAGAGATCTGATTGGCTGGGCAGTGAAAAATATCACATTTTCCTTTCCTCTCTCTCTCCCTCTCTTCTCAAGAAAGTCTCTTCCGAAATTTCATTTTACTTTATCTCACTCTCCTTTTATTTCCCCAAGTACGAAGAAAGTAAATCAATATTACTTTGACATGAACAAAAAAACTTTCTCCTTTCTCAAGTTAAACTAATCTGCTTTAAACTCATAAGAATTTTCACATTATGGGCTACTTTCACGCCAATTGGATTTTTCTTTACTCTGTCCCTCGCAGTACAAACTACCCAGCTCAAAGTGCACGTGATGACAGTTTTTAACAGAATTTTTCTTGTTAAATAATTAAGTGAACCAAGAAGAAGAGGAGGAGCAAGAATGGGAAATAATTTTAGCATGTCAAATTAGACGGAGTTTCAAACTTTTCCTTCACAATTTCCCATCATTAAAGTACACCTCGACATACCTACTCCAGTCCACGTCCTGGGTTGGTCGAACGAGGAAGGGAGAGAGTGTCTGTAGGAGGAGGGGAAAGTCCAGAGAAAATTACACTCGCTCTTATGTTACTAAGCTCTTTTTTTAAAACGAGAGAGAATTTTTTTAATCTTGTCAAGACCGGAGGAGGAAACACACACACGATCGTGAGTTAAAGTTCGATATAGACCAGTCTTGTCTCTTCATTATATATGACATGGTCGTTAGCTTTTACTTTTTTTCTTGTATAATACAGCATAATCGGTCCCCGGCTCTTCTCTGTTGAACTCTTTCAATCCCCAGCTGGCGGGACCCACTTTAGTCAAAAAGAAGGAGCAACAGCAGCTTCAGTGTGGAATAGAGAACTCAACTTTTGAGAAACTCTCTCTCATACACATGAATACATTCTGCACAATACAGCTTGTTCCAAAGTTATGAATTTAGGAAGGATTATTGTCTCCTCCAATTTGTACTTATTCTCTTTCCCAAACTGTCGTCTAAAGTACAGAGAGTCAAAAGAGAGGAGGGAAATAAAAAGATTTATTGCTGAGGCCTGTCCCTTCATAGACAGAGAGAAAGATAAGGTGTCTGCAACCTGTTACCTTTCACCCTCCATTTTGCCCAATACAACTTTCTCTTTTTTAAAAAACGGTTGACTAGAAAGAGTAGAGGTTACAGGTTTTGGAGGTGACTTGATTGCTCCACCTGATCAATAAAATACTCTCGAGAACAACATCTACTGTCCTCATTGTTCAACTTGTATCAAATTAATACGATGCGATGACTTTAAAGTACAAATACTTCTCTGTTCCTTGCTCCTTCAATTCGACCAAGTAGACACAATACACACACATCAAATGAACGACTCAGCCTGACTCTAGTGGTCCTATTCTTACACTCACTCGTAGAATTGGGGAGAGTGAGTGTGAGTGCTTCAGTGTCTCATGTATGTTCAGAGAGTGACTTTAGTGTGGTCGCAACTTGTCCATGCTGGGGAGTAATGGGAACGAGTGAGAGAACACATTCAAGTTGGGAGTTGTGTGTGTGTGTGCTAAATCAGCAAAATACAACTTCAAGTTCAATCTCCCTCTTTCTCTGATTTAAAAATAAACATTAAAAGAAAATCCATTGCTCATTCCTTTCCCCCTTGACTCAACTCAACTCTATAGAAAGTCCATCGCTTTTGCTCCCACCATCCAAACCCCATCCAATACCTCAGTGACTGGCTGAGGTTAAATTGGGAAATCCAGATGGAAATTGATGGCAAATAAATTGGATTCGAAAAGTACTTTTTCCCACACAAACACACACGCTCATGTTGAACAACAGTCTCTCCTTCCTTAAGTCGTTGATAGTTCATCTCCGTTTTTTGAATTAGATTAACACACACACTCTCTCTTTCTCTCCAGAGTTCCCCCTCCCCAACACTTGATCTACATGAAAATATTGAGCGGTGGTTTCTATCCAGTCAAATTCCTTTCCATCATAACTCCCTTATATCCTACGAAATGGATGGATCTTTAGCAGCAAGAGGAGAGAGTTCCGTCATCCTTGAACCCAGTTCCGGACACACGTGAATTTTTAATACGATTTCATTCCATTTCCTTAAAAGCCGGACACAATGTACACTCGACTCTTGACAACTCTTAAGTCATTGTACACATGGCCCAATGTGTTTGGCTATGTGAATTGAAATAAAATAGTTACAATTATTAAAAACCTCTCATTTGATGAGGAAAATGAGTTAACATTTCCTTCCAATTTCAAAATACAAATTTTTTATGTAGAAAGTGCATGTGTAACTTTGGGCATGAAAAGGATGCATGGAGTTTTGGTACATTTCCACCCTTTCACCACACATATACTCACTAACCTCGACTATTCTAAATATTTAATGAAATCCATCAAGTTTGTCAAGTCCAAGAGTTCAAAACTTTTCTCGGAAAAATTGACTTTGTGATGACCCCATCGACTTGGGTCAAAAGATTTCCTCCGAGTAGAAACTTGTTATTGGACAAATGAATTGATTTGGCAATTTTCCAAATTAATTATATAACAGGATCCAAATTTCTTCCAGGTAGGGAAGAAAGTTAATCACCGCCAGAAAAATCAATCTCGTTTATTCCAGAAAAAGCATTTTCGTTCACACCTTCAAAGCCCAATTTTCCAAAAGAAAACTGAGCGGAAAAAGAGATCCATTATCACCAAATCTATCTTGACATGTCTATGCTCACAACATCTCGAAAGTTTGGATAATTGCCTTAAAAACTAAAAACCATCAAGGTAACATGTTGACTCAAAGGAAACTTCTCTCTCTTTCATCCGTACACAATAGTGTAACATTCCCCCATAAAAACAAGTTTGTTATAAAGAGGCAACCCAATGTTTTTCAACAGTTGCAGTAATTTACAAAAGAGTCAATAATAGGAATAAAAATTCCACAACCCTCCACCGTTTCCTACCTTCATGTACATATATGGAGGTTCCAGACAAAGTGAAACTACTGGCAATCAAGCCAATACAAAGAAACCGAGAAATGTACAGGAGGGAGCCGTGGAGACAAATCAAAACTGTGAATGTTCTAAAAAAATAGTTAGGTCTCTTTATTCATCTCTTCTTCGGAAAAAAGACTTGTATGAGAGAAAAAGAAAGTATCAAATCAAAGAGGCAGACAAAAACTCAAGACCAGACCAGTCAACATAGCAAACACACTCACTTACACAACTAGAAAAAAAAATATCCCAGACAACTCTCATACAGATGAGTCGTCAGAGTAGCACAGCTAATGTCTTCACTGACTACTCCTCCCCTCCTCATGTCTCCCTTTCTTTGCTACACAATAACAAGACAACAAGAAGACAACCGCGGAGACGAGGACCCATTCTACTCCACTCAACAAGAAGAACGACAAGAGGAGACAAGAAAGAAAAGATACGCACACACACTAGACACGGGAAGGACGCTTCACATTTTGTCCTACTTGCTCCTCGCCCAATTTCACATCTTCATACATGTCCTCAAATGTATCCTCCTCCTCCTTCCCCATTCTTCTTGTGTAGAATCCATGCCTCCGAGAATGAATCACATTAAAAAACCAACCAGCGCACACCCACACACACACAGGTAGAGAGTATTAAAAAGAGGAGGAAAAAGTTTAGTTTCCTCATCACAAGAATGTACGTACACAATTTACGTAGCTATCATACACACTCACATATATACATACTTTCTCTCCAAGGTATTTTAATTCCAGAAAAAGAAAATTTTTAGTTTGTTCAATTCTCTCTCTCTTGTATTCTCAACTGGAAATGAGCAAGTGAAAGTTGGGGTATGTAGAAAGAAGAAGAAAAATTGCACTACTATTATTACATTGAGCAAATTATAACATATCCCCATCCTACGCATTGTATAAATTTGATGATTCTCTACTCCCCTGACATTATAAATTATTATAAAGTTTATTCTATATCCCCTTGTTTCATGTGTGTGAGAGAGAGAGAGGCCATTCCTACTGCTCCTTGTGACTGTTAATTCATTACCCCACAACTAATCAACCTTAATGTTACTTCCAGTTTCATCCTCTCTTTGGTTTTCATCTAGCCTCGTTTCTCTCTCTTGCTCCCTTCCTCTTTTCAAATCCAAAATCCTCAAAGAATTTTAACCCACATTACATAGTACAGTCAGTGAGTCAGGCTTTAATGTTCTCTTCACGTTTTGAGGCAAAAAGTCAACGCTACAACTAAAACTGGAAAATTGTACGGTGAGCACACTCTTACTTAATCATAGACTCTAGATCAAAAAAGTTCTAAACAAAATCCTCTACTTTCAACCCTTCCTTTTCCTTCCCAATTCTAAGACTAGCCTAGTCCTCTGTACTTATGTAGCAATGAAATTAATTTGAATTTTCAAATGGCACTCCCACTCCTTCTTATCCTTATCAGAATACAAACTATTATAATCATACAGCTCTCCACATTTCAACACATTCCCCATGATGATTCCTGTGAACCTTGGTTCTAAATTATTATAAAATATTAAGGCATAATACTTATAATCCATGTCTTAACCTCTTTAGTTTCTGACTCAACACGTACACACACGCCACACACATTTGTTTCTGTTTATAAAAAGAAGACTGCAAAGCAATTAACTTAAAAGCAGGCAGAATTGGATAGATGAAAATAAAGTGGAGGGAAACCCCAAAGAGGGGGAAAAAAGCGGGTTGCGCTAACGTTAAAACCCAATGACAATAAGCCGCTGGCTTATTGTCACACGCACACACACAAGGTCACTCCTTGCTTTATTTATTTTCCTCACTTATTCCCCCATTTTTCTCATCCTCTCCTTTCCCCAATATTTTTACCGTGGAAGTCATGAGGAGGAGGAGGACACAAAATCAATAATATCCAACGCAACAGTGAGTAAAAAAAAAGTTTCCTCCTCAATTTGCAACTAATACGTTTAAAACGCCAAGTCTCTCTCACTCTACTTGGTGTACACTCGACTGTTTCTGTACACTCGACAGAGACAGGTGGGAGAGACCTTGAAAACAAAATCATCTCACAAAAATCTTGTCTCACTCTCTCTCTTTCTCTCTAACTCTGGATATGTGGAGGAGAAAAAAAGAAGCTCAAAAAAAGCTGAACAGGTTCAAGTAACTAATACCTCGCTATGTGATACTCGGAGAGGTTTTTGTCGTTGCCATTAGTAGCATCACAGACGAGACGAGACGGAAGAGGATCGTACACGAAGTCGTCCTGGGTGAGGGAAGACAAAAAATATAACAGAATGCTCTAAACACACACACACAAGTACACAACTTTCCCTCCCTCATATCTCATTCTCTTTCTAAGTATATCCCACTTGTTTGTTGATAAAAGAGTCACACACACTCAGTCACATGTTCGCTTTCAATGGTAGAAAGTAGAACTAGAGAAAATCATATTCTGAATAATAGACAAGCTAAGCACGGTGAAACCATGGGTTTACTGCATACATTGTATAGGGGAAGGTGGAGGAGGAGAAATATCGCTTAATAAAGTATTAATACATAGTCCACCGTAGAAACAACGTGTACGTACTTCCTCCGGAAATCTTATCCCTCCTTTTCATTATCCCACGAGATTTCTATCTCACACATAATATAACAACCTCCACACACTGTGACTGTTGTGTGTGCAACAATAGACACACAGTACAATTAAAAACAACAATAAACAAACCCACCCCAACACACACTCTCTCTCTAGCCCTACAAACTTTTTTAGTCGAATTTTGAAGATTTGACATCTACATCTGTGTACATAGACAAAGAAAAATACAAAATGGTAAAATGGGCTGTAATGGTACAAAAGGTAAAAGCACACACACACACACACACACACACAGTAGGGGGAGAAAGAAAGAGAAATTCGATGTAATATTTTGACCGAGAAAATCTCTTGCGGCCAATAATGCACAACTTGGTGGAGTGGAATAAAAAGCAAATTTTCCTTTTCCCTGTCCTCCTCCGACACAAAAAGAAACAGAAAGCTAGAGAGAGACACTACAGAAGAATAGACAGTATTCGGAATACGAGGAGAATACTTTCCCACACACGCATACTCATCACATCACAAGGACTGTCAACCTCGTTTAGAGTACGTAAAGTAAAAATTGTATATTCACGTGAAGTGGAGATATTCCGTTGCAACATGTGTGCCTTTCACAAAATTCCACTCCCACATCCTCATATCCATCTCTGTACATGTATAATATTTGTACAAATACACGAACGAACGGAGGAGGGAGGCTACTTGCAAAATGTGGTAGAAAAAAGAGAGATTCAATAGAGAGAGAGAGAGAGAAATGAAAATAGCCATGCCAGAGGTAGAAAAAAAACAAGTTTCTTATATATGATGGAGTTAATGTGTACAGAGTAGATAGTGTGTACAATACCTAGTGAATGTACACAATATCTAGAGAATGTATACAACATCTAGAAAATGTACACAATTGCCAGGTAATGTGTAAAATATCTAGTTAATGTGCTTAATCGTCAGGTAA
>WJFB01001162.1:0-36466 GCA_009870185.1 Pygmarrhopalites habei
AGGCTTCTCGCTATGTGGAAAAGGTCGGAAGCATGTTTTTGGAATCAACCTTTTTGATTCTAGAAATATTTTTGCTTCCAGCTATGTGAATGGACCTTTAGGTCAAATCCTTGCTAGACAGTTAAGGACGAAGGAGACACACACACGCAATGTTGTTTTTATGAACAAAATTACAATTCCTACAAATGATGGAATATCTGACTGTGTGACGCGTGTGTGTGGTCATAGCCCACTTGATGGTGTGAGCAATCAAGTCAATGGGAGAGAGAAATTGGGAGATTTTTGTACTTTTTTTTATTATTTTGAACTTCACCCTCCAGGTTTCGGACTCGTGTTCCCCCCGAAGTCGGAGGATTGTGTATTAATGTACACGTTGCATCATGCATAGCAAAGGAATAAGACAAGTCGAAAGGTTTAACGTTGTGTGAGTGGGAACGGCCTTTGCCCGACCTCTTAATGTGTGACACATTATCTGTCATTAGATCTCTTTTGATTCTCTCTCTCTCTCTGTTTAGTCAAGGTTATCTCATTTCCGCCCACCCTCCAATCAAAAGCTGAATAAATTTTGATTCAAATCTCTTGTACTGTCTCAAGCCTCCTGTCTCTTGTTTCTCTCCCGGGTAGAAGGACGAGGTTTAATACAAGCTTGACATTCCCGTTCCACCCTCCACCTAATTTGCATTAAGTCTTGACAAGTCTTCATCTTCCTAATATTAAGGCCTATCTCGTATTGTTTCACATGTTCAATATTGTACGAGGAAATTATTTAAATCCAAATCCACACTAAACGCTAATTACACATTCATTTGAATATAATTAAAAACAAATGTGTCAACGTAATTCTTCTCGTACTTATGGCGCGTGTAAACAAATCGTACACACGACAGCATTGAGTTAACAATAATAGCCTCATATATAATACAATAATGTTTTAATTGCCATTGTCCGGAGGGAAAACTACCAACATTTTTACTAGCTGTCATAAATTTCTGCCAATAAAATATTGATTGAACAAACAAAGAGTTTGGACTTTAACCCAACGTTTGTGTTACAAGGAAAAAAACGACCCGTTCACATTTTTCAAAGGAAGGATGGAGTTGTGTATTCATGATTACAACATTTACAACTCATTCCTGCAGTTTATTATATTATATTCTGGGTAGTACAAATGAAGTGAAGTGAGATCGATACACCGTCAAATAAATGGAATGAGAGAGAAGCTGGAGCGGAATTTTCCTTGTAATTATAATTATATCAGCTGCTCAAAGAAATTATTCCACATTTCTTCCATCACCCTTCTGTTGTGTGTGTGTAGTCACCCTCAAATGGCGAATAATATGTACTGCAAGAAGTATATGTGTCCTAATGTGTACACCGCATTACTCATGCCATGTACGTCCATACAATGTGCAAGAGAGAAAGAGAAAGTGGACAAAAGAAGTGCTGAATACACAACTCGAACCTTGGGGGTCACTAACACCGAGACTACACACACTCCACTCCATTGCAATCAAGTGAGAGGGAAAGCAGGGAGAAAGCATTGATGGCCTTACTCACCTTATACTAGAGCAAACAGCGAGGCATACGGAGATAAGGAAAATAAGTCAACACTCACAACTCCACACACTTCTAATGGGAATCAGAATGTACAAATTATAGTCACATACCTGTGTCTGCATATGGAGACAGGGACTGTACAGATACAGGTGTAACCTGCGTGTGTGCGGGGGGAATGTGCACCAATTTGACTTTGTTTGTTTTCCCTCCGTCGTCTGAGAGAGAAAGAATATACGGCCTCTCTCTCTCTTTCCCCTCGCTCTCTCCATGTGTTGAATCATGACATGGATGATTGTCACTTTCTTTGTACAGAGAAAGAAAAGAAAGGAAGAGAAGGAGAGGGGAGGAACGGGAGAGAATTCTGCAAAATTTCCAGGCAAGCGGAAAATTTCATGTAGGTCATGTAATCAACGGATTATGCACACACACACAAACACACGACTCGTGTGGACATTGGTGTTCACGAGTACCTATTCGAATGGTTAGACAAGTAAAATACAAGGATGTGTGTGTGTTCGGAAGGGGGGAAGGAAATAAGAGGACGATCAAGAAAATTCTTGGGATTGGGTCTGGACGAAAGACCGATTCTGTGGTTTGTTGATTCCGTTTGACTCCACACACGGAACACACGACAGCCTGTCATATGTACTTTTACATACGTACGGAATTGATGCGAGGAAGTCTCTTTTTAATTTTTCAATGGAATAATACAATGGAGAGGTTTTTGCGTCCAACCTATTATTACATCACAGTACAACATTCTGATTGTGGCAGATATTTTCAAAAAGTCTTTTGACTTATTTCATTACATAAATATTTGTTTACTTCCTGGTTTCTCCTCCTCCTTCTTTTCCCTCAAAATTGTTTTGTATTTTCAAATTAATATTTCAAAAGTTTTCCCTATCCACCTTTTTTGAGGTGTGGCTGGGAATTATCAAAATTAATAGATTTTAACTTTGATGTTTCCATGAATCCTGTGAGAGTGTCTCACAGGATCACACACGCACAAAACAGACACAGGACAAAGGCAGGAGTCTGGGAAATCACAAAGGGAGAAGAATTAACAATAATTAATCGTGAGAAACTAATAGAAAATCCGACAAAGCTACAACATACAAAAAAAGTTTACAAAAAGTTTTACATGTCTCTTACCCGGATTTGACTATCCGTCATTTCCCTTTTGTTTGCCATTTCGTGGAGACACACAAAGGAGAGCAAGGACCAGAGACAAACACACACAGGGAAAGAGACACAAAATTAATTTAGAATTACTCTCCAACCATGATATGACACACACAGAGACATTAATATGATGTAACATGGAAGTTGTAAATCCCCGCACAATATTTTTAATAATAGGACCACATGGCACTAAACTTGTGCACCATGTCGCTCAACCATCCGTAGAGAGAGAGAGCTAATAAAAGTTTGTTGCACACACACACACAGGGGATATGTCTGTGATACGAGATATGGTTTTTAGGATCATCACATGAAATGGAGCTGACAACAAAGAATCATGTAGGGAAAAAAAGTTTCTTCTCTGTGAAGAAGAGACGAGTTACACATTTTGTACCTCTTTTTCCCTGAGATCCTCTCCCTCTCTCAGTGTGTGTGTATCGTGGAAATGGAGAATAATGTAGATGTGGATGGAGGACCTAATAATACCCGGCAAAGGTTAATACACCTTGTGTGTGTCCTGTCAACACTAAATATTTCGAGTTACTCAAAAGAGTGGAAGGAGTTCCTACACATCCGACATTTGTACGTGTGTGTACTTGTGTGTGTGTGTGTGGAGGAAACCCATTGACATGGCAGAGTTTGACAGGAACCTGGAGTGTGAGGACCATAAGCTTGACACTCTTCATTCTTTTGTTATCCACCATTCCAATTTATGCTTCACACTCCACACACACACACGTAAATAAGCTAATTTTTAGATGACTGCATTCTCCACGACATAATCAGTTTCTGCAAATGTTCCTACTACATACCTGTACGCGTGTGCCTGTGTGCATTACAATTGTGTAACTAAATCCGACTTACTCTTACACACACACACACACATTTTGTAAGGAATGAGAGTCTGAGTTTCCATCGGGGCGACAGAATACCTGGAAAATTTTGTTTCAACTTCCCACTTCGACGAGAGGGAGAGAAAGAGAGTCCACGACAATTATTTCATGTCGTTCACCCCGCCGTCTCAACACACACACAACAACAACCTTCTACTGTGATAAGTAATTCTATTAAAACATATATATAATGATCAGGATCATTATAATCCGAAATTAAATAGAGAGAAAAGGAGGGAGAGGAAAAATCTGTAATTGTGTCTCCCCGTACACAATGCATGTCTTTAATACTGTGTGTGTGTGTTTATAGGGAAATGTGAGTGACGAGAAATGGCAAATGTGGAGGATCATCAAGGTGGAATAAAGCGGAGATAAAATAAAAGGTGACTGTCAGACAGATCCATGTCAAATCCCTCTCGGCTCTTGTTATGACCTACACTCGGAAAATATCCTCATTTACTTCCTTCACGCTTGACAACAGATTGGCAAAGATTTCGGATCGTTCCTCCTCCCTTCTTCTCCTACATCTCCATAGCCTGCCTGTGTCTGTAATGAAGGAGGATAGAAAAAAAGAAGTTCTTTTCATCTCAATCATTTCATGCAGGATCACACTGGCTTTAATAAGTCTTCTATTACAACTGTTTCTTCCTCATCCCAGAGAGAGAGACAGAAAAAAACTTCCAATCAATTCCTTTTTTCAAAAACACAACACGTCGCTTTCCTCCGACACAATGCTCTCATTTTCTATAAAAAATCCAAAATGACACACATACACTATTTCCTCTCCTTTTGTGAACCAGTATTTCCGTCAGAAGAAAACGAGGTTTTGTGTTACAGCCTCTTACTTCCTATAATGAATTTCATTGTATACATCAACAAAAATTACAGGTAGAATCTTTTATACTGATCATCTTTCATACACTCCCCGCCAAGAGCTATCCGAAAAAATCCATTGACACTTTTACTTCAGAAACCTCCAAACAAAGAGTACGGAAGAGACACAAAGAAAGAGAGAGGGAAAAGTAGGCCTTTCATTTGTTATCTTTTTGGGTGAGTCTCTCTTCATCATAAAGATGAGACGAAGAGAGACGGCACTACAAGGAAGGACTAGGAAATCAAAAGGTATGAAGGCAGGCACAGGGCGCAAAAAAGGCTTAGCAGTCCAACTGTGTGTGTAGTAGTCTCACTATTTTTTCATTTGCACTCTACTCAATCCCTGTCTATCGAGGGGCAGAGAGAGAGAGAGAGAGTGAAAGTGAGGGTGAGGAGAGAGTCAAAGAAAACAAAAAACAAAGCCGGGGAGACAATAGGAGAAAAAGGAGGATGAGAGGGAACAGCTGAATGTGTCTCCAAATGTGTGTGTGTGTGTGGCCATGGCTCATCTCCCAGTCAGACAACACACACTCCTTCCCTCTCACACACGACATTAGAGCCACAGACACGAGGCAATTCATCAAGTTTTGTTGTTCCAGCATTTCTTCCGCCTTCTCCTCCTCCTCCCCTCCTGTCGAATGAGTACAGTACAACAAAACAAAAACATACAACGGATTCAACAGTGCACCGGGTCAGGAAGTTACGGCGCGTTCCCATAAAGCCACACACACACACTTCCAAACCACCACAATACCAAGAAGAAGAGAAGAACCCGGAAAATTGTTTGAACCTCCAAGCCCTGCTTTACTCCACTCTTCCCTCTCTAGACAATCTTTAAGCCCTCAGCCGTTTCCTTGTTATTCTTTATTGCTAGTGTGTGTGTGTTTACTTTCGCCGCCATACACATCATCTCCATGTCTCGTCAGTAAAACGTACTGATAACTATGGATGGGTATTGGGGTGTGGCATTACACACTGCAAATGAATTGTCCTTTTTTCTTGGAACTTTTGACTGTGTGTGTGTGTCTGGTGCAGAAAACAAATAATATTGTAAAAGTAAAAGTAAGGCCTCCTCCTCCTCCTCTCTCTCTCTCTCTCTCTCGGTGAGAGGATCAAAGTGTGACACACTTATAACTCATATGTGGATTTGTATGCAATATTTTTTTTGTCTCTTGTTTTCCCTCCGATAAAAAATCGCAATGGCTCCATCCGTTCTACAGGCTGGAGTCGATCCCTCTATTTTTTATAATTGTTTACACAAGCGGCTCAATGTTTCATCTCCACTCTCTCTCTCTCACACACACACCCGTAGATAGGGAAGTGATTCCAATGTTATCTTTGGAAGGTTTTTTGTGTTGTTGTGTGAATTCGGAGTAAAATGGGGAATTCACGAAAAAATCTATTTATTAATGGTGCGAGTACAACAAGGGGAAAAAATATTGCTCATTCTTTTTTTTATCAATCTGTAGGGGAATTTTGCATGTGCAAAAATTCTCGAATTGTAAATTAAAGGGAGAAATGACTGTCATAAATAAATACAGCGGTTGATTTACAAGTGAAAAAGAGGAGGGGAGAATTTTAATCGACTATTAAAAGTATTTTAATTGTAATCGATAAACTAGGATGACTTGTACAAAATTTCCCTTCCTTTCGCTCTCTTTTCGCTCGGAGTGCGTGTGAGTGTGTTAAATGATGAGGGGATTTACAACAAAATTTAAATTTGGCTGAGAGCCAACAGCAGAACAAGAAGAAAGATACGCGACAAGACAAGATGGAGGAGGAGGATCGGTTTTGCAGAGGAATAATGACAAATTTTGTACTAGTTGGACAAGACAAGGAGACACAGTTGACATCTTTTTCTCCTTGATTTCCTCGAGCCCATTTATACATTCCCACTGTAATGTAACGCGGGTGTGTGTGTGTGTGCGTGTGTGTTTTGTGGAAAATTAATCCGCTGCTAATGTCACAAAGGAGGGGATCTCATAAAAATGTTTTATAATGTCATACATTATTGATACCGAGATTAACCAAGAAGCCTGTTCACTTTCAATCATTGGACACGCGAGCAGAGATTTTTTTATATTCTCGTACTATTATTTACTACACACAAACACACACACACACACGATCCACAGCACTGCAGTGGAAAATGAGGACACGCCGTGTCTCACTGTGTTGAGCTTGAACAAACAAATAAAGTTAGTCACTCATAAACGCATAAAAGATTTCGCAAACACGGATGTCTCTTTTTCCCCTCTCCCCTTCTCTCTCTCTCTCTTTTAGCTTAACGGAGGAGGAATAACATGAGATATGAGTCAACGATTCCATTTGCACGCAGAAAATGAGTTCAGAAATTCCTGTCTCCTTCTCTTTTGTTCTCCTCCCGATTTTCTTTTTGGAAAATGAAAACGAGGCACGAACACAGGAAGTGGACAACTTTCCTTTTGACTAGCCGGAGTACGTGTGTACGTGTGTGTTTGTGAGTGTGTGTGAGGAGTAGAGCCATCATAATAACAACAAAAAATGTCAGTCAGTCGATCACATGTGTATTCTACAGAGAGATACAATCTTGCCTTCACAAATTTTCCATGGGTTTCCCAAATGTCCCAGTTGACAAGGCTCTGTTCTCACCCCAATCCATTTTCAGTGAAAGTGACAAAAAACCCCGCATAAACCCACACCCAACGTTAAATTTCTGGTGGGATCCTTTTCTCACGTTGACATGTCCTTCCACAATTCAATGCATGAAAGAAATGCCGACTAAATATAAAATACTTTCAATTTCTCATCCACCAACCAAGGTTTTTGAACTGAGCAGAATATGACAAATTATTTAAAATATTTTTTTGTAAATTCCCGCTATTTTGTTAATAAATAAAATATAAAATATTTCATGCATTAAATGCATGAATCAAATGTAAAATATATAATAAAATATATAATATGTAAAAATACGTTTTTTTATTAATTCTTTGTTCGCTCTTAATTTTATTAAAACTTGAAAAAACGGTGTCAGAATTTAATGCATAATTTTTTGTAAAACTGAACATTTTTTGAACCACTGAGAATCTCGAATAAAAATCGGGGACAAAATTCTACAGTTTTGCACATTGTTACCTCGGCTGTCCCCGGGATTTCTTTTGATGGTGCTGAGAATGATAATGATGGTTTGAGTAGGTTAGGCGGAAACTGTTCCGCCCTTCCTCGTCCCTCCTTGTTTTTCATCTGTCTTCTCATCCATTTCCTATTTACTCCCTTGATGACAAGTGTAATGAAGAACGGGTTCAAATTTCATCTTCACAGTCCACACACACACTGTACTGTGGAGTAGAACCTCTTTCTGTGACACATGATTGATGGCCATGACAAGGAACGTGTGTATCACAATTTCCTTGTACAAGGTATTCAACAAAGTTTTGACTTTATAACACACACACACACGACATGCCACAAGATGCCCCGTTCATAATATGCCGGATGATCTGAAATATTCTTTTTGTACCTCACCCAACTCGGAAGTCAGTCTCACTTTTATTTACTTCCGCCATTTTTTTGTCAAGGCATTCCTCGCACACCACAACAACAACTCTCTCTCTCAAATTCTTTAGAAATTTAAGAGAGAGTGAGAGTGGAAAGTGGAGGACGAAGCCAGGAGGAAGAAGTGAGAATATTTTTGGACACCATGAATGTCGTTGAGAGAGGGAAAGGGTTTTTGGTTTGAAGGCCCCAGTGAAAAAGAGAGAGAAGAAAACAAGTCAGGATTTATGATGGAAATCCTTGGGAGACAGTGGGCATCAAGAAAGAGAGAAGAGGAGGGAGGGTCATATGACAATAGAAATTATTTAGTCTGAAAAGCGAGTCGCAAAAGAGAGAGAGAGAGAAGCTTTGTCAGGAAAACAGCCGCAGCAGAAAGAGAAACTGGGACGAGGATGACAGTTCAATCCATCATTATTAAAAAATCTAATCGTACTTAAAGCTTAACGACCATGAACATTAAACACGTGTCCCTCCACCACTACCTCACAATGTAGACGGACGAGTAGCACACAAGAACTCACCACACACACACACACGTTGTGTTGTAGGACACACAATGTAAATGTAGATAGAGTTCTCCTCGTCGTCAAAGACAAAGACCTGGGTATTGTGCATGCATCTGTGTGAAGTCTGTTGGATGATTATGTGTGAGAGTGTGTGTGTGTGAATCATGGTTAGCATTATATGGATCATAGTTTGTGGGTTGACACGGGAGGCGGGGGTGAACATGAGCGGGCATGTTGAGCGGTTTGTACAATACAGGGCATAATATTAAATAGAGATTAGCCCACATTCCACTTTGGAAAATCCTACATAAAATACACACACACACATACAGAGAGAGAGTGACCCCTTATGTTTTTGACATGCTCTCCCTGCAAGTGAAAGTGAGTGAGGTTCAATTTATTGAAGCTTTTCCCTCTATTTGCTCAAAATGAGGAAAAGGAGAAAGTGATTTCATAATAATAAAGTAGAGCGTTTAGGCTAACTAGGGGGACAAACAGAGGCAGAGCCTGATTTAATGGGTAAATAAAAAGAAATTGTCACTCACACCTTCATCGTCAGATTGACCTAAAAGCTGACCACATACAAATACAGACAAAAATTATTGGGTGGGGAGGGAGGGAGACGAGAGTGGAAGTGATCCGTGTTGACCCACTTCTCAAGTTGAAAAACCCCATATCATGATTGAGACATTCTTTAGCAAAAAAAAAAATTTGCATCCACCCACGCATAGGACAGGTTTGCAAAAAGTGGAAGAGCCTTTTAGGGTCAAATGTTACGCAGGAGGAATGCAGCTGTGTTTTTTTCCATGTGAGTGACTACGAAAATCCACTGGATTTTGAGACAACGTTATTTACACCAGTTTTTTTGAAGTATGAGCCATCCAACCTTCAACGTCTCTCTTTTTTCTCTTGGATATTGTGTAAGCGGTCTAGTGGAGATGAGAGGAGGAATCAGGACTCGGAGTCGATGAAAGGTATGCAGTAAAAAACCTTCATCCTTTTGGGTGAATACGTGTGTTTACAGTAGGAGATGCGTGTGGGAGACAGAGACAGACAGAAAGGAGGGAATCCTGATTTATCTTTTCTCCCTAGCTTTCACACACACACACACACACACAGGAAGAGAGAGGGATGGGTCTCTCTCCTTTGCTGTCCAATTTCTAGGTTACTAGGTCTTGGGGAGGGTGTAATAGGCTGTGCGTTGCGTTGGCCCAGACTCTGACCAAAATACTGGAACATCATCAAAATGCAGACAGACCCACATCATCCATCTCTCTCTCTCTCTTTCGCTTACACAGACACACACAAGGAGAAGATGAAGAAGACAACAAAATGGACTACTTTCCCTCAACCTTATCCATTATCATTGCATAGCAGAATATTGCATGGCATTCCCTTCCCACTTTTTCTCAGTCCAGATCCTACCCACCACACACACACGCTTTCCTTGTGACTTTTCCCTTAACATGATATGCCACAAGGCTGCACTCTCTCTCTCTTGTGTGTGTGTGTGTTCCTTTAGGCTGCAACATGGAACAAACTATCAAATTAATTTTACATGCTCATGACACGCATTGTTTGCAATCAAATAGGTTCCCATTAATTTACCATGTATACAAAAGTGTATAAGAAGTATAGCTTTAAAAAGTAGACTAGTCGAGATTTCTACACTGAAAGTGTACACTTCATGTAGATTTGTATAAGTTAAATAGACCCACAATGTTTACCAGAGGAGGAGGAGGAGGAGGAGGAGGGGAATGTGTTGGTGGATTTTCAATGTAAAATTTACTTTTCAAAATCCTTGAGCCTTTTTATCACTACCTGATACGACACTACAACTCAGAAAAAATTGGACCGTGTGTGAGTGGAAAAATTGAGATTAATGTGGACTCAGTTCAAAGGAAGGGAGAGACAGAAGAAAGGCCAAGAGAGTGAAATGTATGTACAAACAATGTGTGTTTGTGTGTAGCTGTTCGTTTACAGGACAGATTTGATCAAACATGATAAAAGGGAGAGAGAGAGGTTGAAAAAGGTAAATATTATGAGCAAACCCAGGGATAGAAGAGAAGAGAGAGAGAGAGAGAAAATATTTTTTGAACCTTTCAAATACATTTTTTGGTGGAAAATATGGAAATTATTATGCAGGAGAACAACAACATTCTCCCACATACACACACACAGGTATCTTGTACATTAGAATCACATTGTGTGTCAATTTCTCCCTCTTCCCCTCAAAAAGGAGGAGGAGGATTGGGTAAAAAGTAGGTGAAATATTTTAAACTATCCACACTCATACCTACATGCGGAAAAGAAAGGAGGAGGAAAAATCAAAACAAAGGGGAGTCTTTTGTGTAGAGGAGGAGGAGGAGGAGAAGTTGGATCACTCTGAAATGTACATGTATGTATTTATAACCCTTCCCTACGACAATGTTTGTTTGACAAAGGAAAAGAGCTCTATTATCCATTACAAAATTCACCTTCTCCTTCCCTCCTCCTCCTCTTTCTCTTTCTAGTGTTACGAGTTTTGCAGAATATTTGATTCACAAAAAGTAGATCAAATGGGTTCACTGATCCACTGCAAAATACAAACCTCAGGCAAAAAACGACACACACAGGATAGGAGAGAGGAGAGAGAGAAAGAGGAGGGGACTTTGAGCACAAAGCTACAAGAACATTTTTCTATAAAATAATAAATTTATACGTTCAATCTCTCTCTACACACAATCTCTATACAAACTTTTGCTCTCTATTTTCTCATCTCATCTCGAAAAACTGGGTCAGCAAAATGCATTGGATAATGAAAATCGGAGGGGGAAACACAAAACCAGTGTTTCATGACATGGGCTCACTACCATAATACTTGAGACTTCTCAACTACAGTTCTTATGTCAACAGTGCAAGTACATATTGGATAGAAGGGGAAAAGAAGGTGGGATAGTGAAATAAAATAAAATTGGTGGAAAAATCCCCGGTGGCAAAAGAGAGAGAGAGGATGAAAATATGGAAAACGGATCTCTCAAATTTCTTTGTGGGAGTAGGCTTTCTTTGCTGAGTGTACAAGAATGGGAGAAAGATGAAGGAAGATATAATTTCATGGTAAATCCAAGAACCTGATGACAAGAAATGTATGGCATTTCACACACACACACACACACACCGTCAATGTGTTCTCTCTTCTCTTGGATTGGTCCTCCTTCTTTTGAATGATAACAGATCGAAGGCTACTGACCGACTGGCTTTGACGTGTGCTACTTTTTACATCTTGTTGTTTGGGCAAAATATTGCTCTGATCCGGGATTGCAGAAATGTAGACACACACATACACACGCACAGGGAAAGAATTCGCAAGTGTAAATCGATCTTGGGCTGCATTCCCCGGTCGAATGGAAGGATCCCATAACTTTCACTTGAAGGAGAGAGAGAGAGAGGATGACGCCCGATCATTTGATACTGTGATGAAAATGTTGGATAAACTCGAGAAAGATTGGGCTAGACCTTTCACTCCCCCCAAAAAACATTCAGCTCAAGAAAACGGTATCCAACATTCATCTCACGTTTTGTGTGCGTCTGGCTGTTTGTGAGTGAGTAGAAAGGCCATTCTTCATATGGTCCATCTGAATCTTGAGGAGAGAGAGAGACGGGTGGGTGGTCCATATTCCTTATGATCACACACACACACAGCCACTCTGCTCATTGAGTTGTGAGTACGCAGTCATGGTGTAATGGGCAGGGAAAGGAGGACAAGTGGAGAGAGAGAGGGAGAGAGAGAGAATTTGATAGGGAAGATGAAAGTGAATGATAGAGAGTGTGTCTCTACGATTACAAGACGATTACTTATAAAGCAGGATAAAATGTTAAGGTACACTTAGACCCCCCTCTCTATCTTTTATACATGCCATTACACACCAACCGTCTCACCACCCACCCACCACCACCATCATCATCATCATCATGGGAAATGGAGATGGAGGACGACTACCCGGGTACTAGGTTGTGCTGCGTTTATTACTTGTTTGTATGTGTGTTGGTACCTTGTGTGTGTCTCACTATCTTGGTTGTTGGCAGGAGAGAGAATCTGGTGAAAGGTATGATGGTCAACATGTTCATCCTTGCGGTCTCCGAAATTTCTTCCTCTCTCCCTCTCTCTCTCTCTCTCTCACACACACACACACCACAAATGTATGAAGTATAGAGATGAAGATTATATTAATATCGTTGGTGTCCCCAATTCTGGTAATAGACTCTGATGTCACATTTTGTCTCTCACACAAACGCAGAGACAGGGATCAAGAAGCTGAGTCTTTATACTCTCTCTCTCTTTCTGTGTGTGTGTGTGTCAATATTGTCTAGGTCTAATATCTGATACTTACACACACTCTCCTTCGCTCTCCCACTCTGTCTCAATAAATAGGCACACTGACACACTCCTAGAATCACACAGTTTAAATTCGCATAATGTAATTTTACATTGGCAAGTTTTATGGTGGAGAAATGGTGAAAGTGACAGATGACATGGCCCATTTCATTTTCTTTCCCGTGACTCCATATCTAACCCTAGTACACACTGCACTGTAGTAAGTAGTAGCAATGAAAAAGCCAAATCAAATTAGTTACAATATCCAGAGTCACTATCATGTTCATACCCCGTGCCCTCGTGTGTGTGTGTCTCTCTCCTTCTCTCTCCTAAAAAGAGAAAGAGATATTTTCTACCGCTGTATATGTTTCTAATATGAATATGATGATACAGCTGAAAAGAGACACCCACATTGGAATGGTGTGTGTGCGTGTGTGTGCGGGGTAATAAACCAACTTTTCTCATCATTACTCTTCCTCTGTTCTCTCTTTCTTGTACCTCAGACAAGTGGTGGGCCCTATCATTTGACATAGTCTCGTCTTCGTGTCTCGTCAAGATGGAACTTTATTCTAATATTCCTTGACACACACACTCACACACTCTTCCTTTCTGCTCTTTTGAACGTTTAATCAGGGAAGATTCCTGCACCACCATTCCAGGCCAAACTAGTCATATTCATCATGATGGCTCCTCCACATACAAAATATTGTGGTACAACATAATGGACTACTCAAAAACTTCCAAGGTCTCACCTTTCAGGATGACAATAGGAGAAAATCAATGACGGTCGCGCTACACAGAGAAAGGAAGAGAGAGAGAGAGAGAAAGGGGTTGAGTTATAATTGAATTTAAAAATAAAAGTTGAGTTTTACCTCGTGACCAATTTTTTGATTGTCAAAAAAAATTCCATTAAACTCTCTTCTTCAAGATAAATATCACACACACACACAGTCTCTCTCTCTCTCTTTACGGATATTTTGAGACACAAAGGTCTCTATGCCCATCTGAGTGGCCTTCAGACCGAGTCAAAGCGTAACAGAGTTGGGGAACGGAAAAGTTTTTTCTTGAATTTAATTCAGGCATTATAAACTGCAATTAAAAGTTTCTCCTCGTCCTCCGTGGTACAATGTAGTGAAGGAGTTTTGTGGTAAATTTAGACACGAGGAAAAGTAAAAGTACAACACACCAGTAGCCATGTGTACGCGTGTGTGTGTGACCAGAAAATTGCAAAGAAGAGCGAGAAGGATTGTGGGGGTGGATGAAAAGAAGACCTGAGTTCAACTAATTAACGTGGTGCATTTAAATGATTTAAATGTGGCTTACATCTTATTTTCCCCTACGGCTTTTAGACGAGACGCAGTCTGTCCTCAGGAAAGATAGGGACAGAGGAAAGAGAGAAAGAGTTCCAATGGGAAGAGATAAAAATAATGATAAACTAAAAAGACTCCCTTTCTCATCTCCTCTTTCGTAGATTGAGGAAGCAAAATACCCGGATCCACTTTAAAATGTCGTTTGTACAGTTATGCATGTGCTTTTACATTTTTCAGTTTGTTTCTATCCTTTCCTCCTGCTTTGCATTTTCCACTGTAAAATCGAGAGAGAATCCTCCATTTCTTGACCCACTTTGCCTTGTACACTGTACTACACACACACACACACAAACTTGAAGTTCCTTGCCAACTCTGTTGACTCAACTTGATTTTTATTTCCATCTGTCTACTAATACGCACCCTTTACTCTCTCCTTCGTGTGTGTGTCTGTGTATGTTGTACATTTCTTGTCTCTTCGTCAACTAGAATCATTTAATTGGAGGGAGAGAAAAAGAGGTGACATTTTTTCCAAAGGGAAACCCTCAAATTTTTTTTTTTTAAATTCGCACATTTTTTCTACAATGTATTAAATTTTCGGTGATTCCCTCTCCGTAGAAAAAAACCATTTTTCCTGTGTACTCCCTCACGTTTGTATGTCAATCAAAATACTAGGTATTGTATAATTAAATGTTGACAAAGGTTTCTCCTCCTCTTTTGATTTGACTAAATTGTGACTGCCTCACAACAAAAGCGAGGAAATTCCAAGATTATTTATTGTATTGTCATTACATTTTGTGGGTTGGGCTCGGATTGTTTTGGAGGATGATATTGCGTGTAAGGAGAACCAAAACAACGTCGTAGGGATTTTAGTTGTACCGGACCATTCATCATGGAGTGTTAAGGAGGGGAACAACGCAGTTTTCTCTGTTTGTCTCCCGTGATTTACGATTTGTTTGGACGTGCAGAAATGGGGAGAAAGATGAAGAGATGTAAGAAAGACGATGACTGGAGAGAGAAGAATATTTTGTCAAGATAATAATAATTGTTGTTGAAGGTCTACTTTAATTTGAAAATGTATTTGGGACAGAGTTCATGTTGACACAATCACTATTTTGTCCAGGAATAAATAACACGCACGCAATACAATAATTGTTCCAAACTATTATTCACTTTCCTTGTGTATCTCTACAGTTAGGGTAGTCTAAACTCTGTTTACAAGGTTCTTCCGACAGACAATACAGTTATTTTATGATTATACAGTTTTTATCATCATAGACACGTGTACTGCGTGTGTGTGAAAGAGAGAGAGAAGAAATCAAAACTTTGGAAGAGTAGGGAAATTTGATATAAAATCTCCGTCAACAAAAAGTTGAAAGAAAAACTTTTCCTGAGAAAATTAAATTTAAATTTCATACTCTACACAACCAAAACTTCACAAACACAATAATGATGACCTGGTGGTTTGTTCTTACAGTGTAAAATACAATGTATATTATGTATTAATGTCAATGTCTACCCTTATTACCCAGCCAGACAAAACCAATTTTTGTAATTGGGAAAGAAGACGACGGAATTTTATGGGAGGAGAGGATGTTAGGAAATTTTAAAATTCAATTACTCATCAAAAAAGAAAGGATTGCTCTCAACTCATGAAAAAAAATATCAAAGAAAAAATAATTGTACTAATTTCGATGACCATGAATTCCACTTTTATTGACCTACAATTTGCCTCCTTACACAATTCTCCTCACCGGATTCTGCTACCCGTGTAATTACTCCCTAATAATGTCAATGAAATGCCGACACACACACACACTCTTATGCACTCTCGTTTGACTAATTACAAAATGCTCGTGGCAGTCTGGAAAAATTCAGAGGAAAAAAGGTGACTCAAAAAGTTGGACTTTACTTTCTCCCCTGTGGGCGGAAGAAAGAGAGAGAGAGAGAGAAAAACTAATTTTGTATTCCAAAAAATGTTCCAAAGAAACATTAGACACTTCTTAATCCTTTGTTTTTTCTACACACACTATGTACACACGCCTCCCTTCAACTCGAAAAAAGTTCCATGCAGACTCGGAGATTCATGCTGATTTGTCTTTCGGTTCATTCCGGTTTCCCTGTCTCTGAGAAGAGGAATCAGAGTGTAGAACAACAGTAGTGAACAAGAAAAACAATGCATATTCATGTAATTTTGGAATACAGTAAAGGGCAAAAGAGCAGAGACTAAAAGGCTTAAGTGTCTTCATGTAGAGTAGAGAGAGAGAAATGGGAGGAGAGAGTGCAGATTAAAGTGGATTTTTAGCTGTGTAAAAATCTTCGTTTGTGTAGAAGGTATGCAGTATCTTGTGCTAATAGTTGAGAAGAAAGGAAGAGGAATTAATTTGGCATTCTACCCTTTACATTTTCACGCTTCTGCCTCATCCCAACAAAGTTGGGTCTGTCTTGTGAACGTGTGTGGAACTCTTTCCTTGTAATGGACAAATGACTTTGCTTCTCCATTACGTAAGGACAGAGTGTGTAGATTTTGTGTGTGTGATCCTAGTTGTGTACATCCATCCTTCTGCCTCACTAATTAATTACCTAATGTAATGGGAAAAGTGAAATCTCCTCCCCTCCTCCACTTCTTTCTCCTCCTCCTATAACGCGTTACGTTACAAGGTCCAAAAAATTTGCCGCAGCCTTAAAAGTTTGTTGACTTTTATGTCGTCCTCACCTCCCCCTTTTGTCCTTCCCTCCTCTTCTGTTCATCTCCACGTCGACCAAAAAAAACTTGGAAAATCCAGATTGAGCCAATGGACCGTTTAGTGTGACTTGGGACAACTAATCCCTTCTTTTCTTTCACTTTCGTCAATGAATGGACACAGAGAGAGAGAAGACAATGGAGAAAAACTGTGTACCGTAAATATCTCATTTTTTACCCTGGGCCTTTTGCAACATTTTCTCCGTTTCATTTCGATCATTTTTACTATGCCTACGATTGTAATGTCATAAAAGCTACATGTCAGGAAAATTTGCGTACATCTTTGCACAAAGTAAAGGAATTATAATACAAAATAGTACAAGTTACAATTTGCACAATTACGGTCGATGTTGAAACGAAAGGAGTAGCCAAAAAAAAGGTGGGGAATGAAATGACAGCTGCAATTTTATATTTTTTCCCTGGTGACTCTCTTGAACCTCCCGAATTGGCACGATTGTTAAAGATTTTTTCTTCCAATTTTAATTTGAAGATGCAAATTTTCTTCAAGAATAATATCATCATCATGACACAGCTGCTTTCTCTCTCTTTTCCTGGTTCATGGTTAATAGGCTTTCCGGGAGTGCAATTAAACTGTTTATTGAGTCCCACAAACAAAGGTACATTTAAAAGGGAGAGAGAGACGTGTGTGTATGGATTATTTTTAAAAGAATTTGACAGAGAAGTTAAATACCATGAAAAAATTACACAAGTTCTCGGTCTTTCTGTGTTTTTTTGTAAAAAAAAATTTTTTGCACTCCCAAAAATTTTTCATGCATCAAAGGGGAGGAATAGGAAGTGAATTTTTATTATTATTATTATGCCTTGTTGAGAGCTCTCGAAAAGAATTTGTGGTCAATGTTTTGAGCGTAGGTCGGAGGGAGGAAAAGAAGATGGAAAAAATGTAGATGTGAGTCAAGATTTTTGTGGAATGCTCGTCAAAAGTGCAGTTTGACATGACGCCACATTTTGGATCCACGTGATCCTCTTTTTGCAAACTTTTTCCTACAAATGTGTGTGACTCACACACTCCCCCACTCCTTCTTCTGCCTTGAAGTCATTTAATGATGACAATTAAGTAGAATAATAAAAATCAATCAGGATAAATTATTGGACAAACAGATGATGTGACATTTAGTGGGTTTGTCCTCAAAAAAAGATAATAATGCATGCAGCTTGTTCCTCTCTTTCTCTTGCATGTAGTAAAATTGTTGGGATACCAACCAAAAAATTTTTCTCAGCTGTGTGTGTGAGAGAGAAAGAGAGAGAGAGAGGGGTGTAAAGATGAGAAAGAAATGTGTAAAAATGAAAAAAAAATGTCATCTGTTCTCCAGCTTTTCACTTTTCGTGTTTCAAGTTTCTTGTTATGAGAGACTTTTCTCCTCCTCCTCAGAACATGAATGAAGAAGAAAAAAAAAGGGAGGGGAATCCTGGCGACAAAGAAATATTCATTTTCCTGGCAAATCTCTATTTATTTGAATTAAAAGAAGGAAAGGCACGTTTAATCTTTTTTGTTGTTCCGTGTAATTCTCTTTTTATCAAACAGGATCTAAAAATACAGTCCAAGTTCAAATGTAGGTTTATCCAGAGAGAGAATTAATTGTATGGGATTTTCTCATATTTTTGGCTAGCCTTTGGCTATTTTTATGCCCAGAAAAATGTACAATGATGACCACTCTTTGAACAACATTCTTAACAGAAGTGCTATAAAGGGAGAGAGCCCTTCAAATAAAAACGATGATGGGGAATGAATTAAAGTTGGATGGGGGCATGTGGGAATGTGGGAGGGAGATAACTGAATTAATGAAAGAAATGACTAACGATGCGTAGAAAAAGGATTGTTTCTCTGGAATCAGGGGAAATTGCGATGTGAAGGTGCGTAACACTAAAAAAACTACCCGCATCACTAAAATTCCACATAAAAAACTATTAAATGTTTTGTCATTATCATGGAGGCGTCTCTCTCTCTTGTGCGGGGGAATGTGTCAAGCTGTTCAGTTATTCCTTTTCTTCATTCCACACTTATTTTCTGAGTATTGAAATTGTGAATAGAGAACAGTCCACGGGTAATTAAAATGAGTCGTAGTACAAAATTATAATAGACATGTCTAAACAATAGAAAGTAAGGTAAGTGGAATTCTTATTGTTTTTTTGAGTCAGAGTATCTTCTATTCTGTGTAATTGTTATGTAGGTGGTTGGACCCTTTCAACTTAATAAGTTGGGACATAATAAATAAAATAATATTTTATTGTCCAATATTTCTAAACAGAAAACTTTTTTCCTCATGCCAACACAAATATTTTTCTCTCGGTCTTCTTTCTCAAAAACTTGCTATTCATTCAAAACTTTTTAATTGACATTTGAACTGGTTAGTAATTCGTCTCTCTTGGTAGGCACAGCGTCTGGACAATGTTATGTTTCTACCATCATCATCATCATGACAAACTCAATTTTTGTGAATTGACACAAAAGTCTCAAATCTTTTTGTTTACCCAGTCTCTCTCTCTCTTGGAATACTCGCTGGGGGGAGAAATAAAGGTGAAATAATTATTTGTACATAACTCAACTGATTCTTCAACACACTTCTCTTCACACAAAATTAAGTACACAGAGAAGGAGGTGTGTGCCTGTTCCTGTGTGTGTGTGTGTGTTGAGAAGTATCAATAAAAATGTTGGCAGTCTACAAAAAGTTGTACTGAAAGAGAATAGACACACATTCTCACACTCAATCATTTACATCTGATTTTCTCCATGAAAAAATTAATGAGTAAAAAACTTTCCCCCAATTTTTTTTGCTAGGCGACGACTTTCTCTCTTTCTCTCCCAGTCCACACCTGACATTTTTACAAATCTCTCTCTCTCTCTCTTGAGTGTGTGTGTGTGTCACTCATAATTATTTTCGTATATTCCAATTTAATTGCTGTTTGTTTTACATTATACCCTCACACACACACCCCACTGTACATCTGTACGGTCAAGGGAGTTCGAGTTCAATGATTTCAGTCGAGGTCACCTCTTCCCCTTCGTGTGTGCGTTGCGTCCCTCCGTCATCCTCAGACCCTGTCACTCCTTTCCATTCTGATTTTTTAATCAAAATACCCTCTCTGATTTCTCCAAATTCTCCAATAATTTCTTGTGGTAAACACTTTCCTGAGAGAATATTGAAGAGGGGAAGGGAAAAACGCAAAAAATATTATTAAAATATTGATCGAATAATAAATAATTGCGTGGACTCTCCGCAGTAGCAGGAGATTGTCTAAACAATTTACTGGGTAATCATAAAGGTTGAAAAAACTTTCCTCATGTCTCTCTTCACATCCATTAAATTTTGTACTTGGGGTAAATAAAACATGGAAGAGTAATTATGAATTTCATGTTGGGCTAATTACAAGTCAAAAAAATTTGTTCCTTTAATTAAGGAGAAGAGTGGAGTCGAAAGGAAGATGACCCATTATTGAAAAATGTTGTTGTTGTTCTACTAGTTGTTGAATAAGGGGAATGGAATTTGTGAGTGTGTTAAGACAGGCGAGGATTGACGCATACTCTTCCCGGGTAGAGTAGGAAAAGTTGTTGCTGCTCTCCTAAAGCGAGAGCGAGGCTCTTGCCTTGTGAAGCCGGTTTGTATTCTCCGGTGTTAAAGTATAAAGTGAAACGGAGGACGGGAGAGAAGATTCAGTTCGCTACTTCACTTCGACCAACAAACATCTCTTTTTACCTTGGACAAGTCTGAGTAGGCGAAAAGACAGGAGTATTCTACATACATAGTAAATACAGTCAACTTGTAGTAAAATCACAGTAATTCAAAAACAGAAGAAAAATATTCCATCAGTTTCTTCACATATCGCAAAAGTTTGTTAGTGAGAAGGGAAACAAAAAAGTGAAAAAGGAAAAACTTTTTGAGAAAAATATCTATGTGAAAAATTCACATCAAGTCAAAGTTCTTCACTGAACACAAAAAAGGTGATTGTGAGTCAGGAGGAGAAGGACATTTTTTGAAAACAGAATTTAAAAAAAAGAGGAAAGTTTGTGGTGAATTTTGAGAGAGAAAGAAGGAAAAAAAGAAAGCCGCATGAAAATCAAAATGAAGACCTCTGAAGACAAAAGTGGGAGTGGGAATAATTCGGGAAATGGCAAAGTTAGAATTGCAGTCATTGGACAACATGAAGTTGGGAAATCAGGTAAGCAAAAAAACCGATTGTCAAAATTTTTTAAAATTAGTCTCTCTTCAGTATTTTCTCAAAGTCCACACCTTTGCTTGCATCGTTGATTTTTGTCTATCTCTTTAAAAAAGAAATAGAGATATTTTTACACATCGTACACATTGCATCCACGACAATAATAGTAATTCATGTGGCAAGGCCGTATGAGGGGAGGTAGAATCCGGGCGCCCAATCCACAAATATTCCCGATCAAAAATTTTAGTGTGGGCTGCAGGAGGAGACAGACTTGCATGTGTAGCCTACAAAAATTTAATAATTTTTATTGGACAAACTACCTTGAGAAATGCACCAAGTTGGCTCCACACACACACACACCAGGATGGGATTTTGTAATGGTGGAGACAAGGAATTAAAAAAAGGAATCGGAGAATCGGCGACACCAGTCTTGACTCTGTCTGTCGTCCTCTACTTTTTTTGATACGAGATGCATTACATTAAATGGAGAGAGAGAGATGATTTCTCTTCCAAAAATTTTTCGTGGGTTTGTCCCACACAACAGAAGCTGAGAGTTTTGCAACATTATGATGTACATACAGGAGAGTACAAGTTCAGCTTGATGAAGGGGAGCTCCAGGGTGGCTCTCTCTTTTCCCTTCTTCACACACACACACGCACACACAAAACATACATAAACGTTTTGGATTAAGACGCAGGAGAAACACCAACGTGTGGTTTATTTCAAGCTGACGACAAGTTGAAACTTCAGTGTGTCTCACTCTCTCTCTAAAATTACCCTCTTTCTCTGTCTCTCCGAAACCGGGTATTACTGGGTATCGCTCACTAAGAGACTCTTCACTCTTGATATTGTACACTTTGGCGAGAGAGAGAGAGAGAGAAGGTTCTCTCAATGAAGACGAGAAGAAGTGAGTCACCCAAACTTCAATACAGTATCCTCCAAAATGTGCACTATCCACACACACGTACACACACACAGGAAAGACGATTTTAGCTCATCTTTTTAGTTTAGAGAATGTGCCATTCTTCCTTCCTCTTCCCAGAAGAAATGCTAAATATTGCATAGCTCATCACACGAACGTGAGAAATACACAACTCGTACAACCAAAAACATGATGAGTCTTGTCCCTTGTTACACATTCCCCGTCACACACACACACAAAGAGAGAGAGAGATGCCCCTCGGAAAAACATGACAAAGAAAAGAGAGAAGAGAAGAGCGACTGAAGAGTGAGATGTTAGTTTTAATTTTTGAGAATTTCAAGGCATCGCCTCCACTCAAAATCCAATGGCTATCCCAGAGACTTGTTAAACTTCATACTCCTCTTTTTTGAGTTGTCCGTCTCCTCCTCCTCTTTTTTTGAAGGGCTAACATAATCAACTCATTGATGCTGTATTCTCCTCAAGAAAAAATACAACACAGACAGAATAGAAGGATAGACAGACCAAAACAAAGATTTTGTTTGAAAATTTCGGAAATAGATCATCCTTTCCTCTTCCTCTGGGGCGCAAGTTCAAAATAGGTAATGAAAACTTTTTTTTTTCTTGGGAGAACCGACTCTGTGATTTGTCACCTCTTTGTGAAGTGTGGCAGTTGCTATACATTCCGACGAACACTCGGCATCTTCCTGTTATTTCTTCCATCCGTTTTTTTGAGACGTAGAAAATATTGCTTCTAATTTCCTTCTAAAAAATTGTACCAAGTTTCATGTCTCCGATAAAAGAAGGGAGTACAGATAGCCACAGCCAAGAGTGTTTGGAGTAGCATTGGAGACGACCTTTAATTTAAAACACTTGTGTCTGTTGACTCGTGTAATTGTGGCTCCTTCGATCTCTCTCTCTTTTCTGTTGTGTATGCTTTGATTCCATTCTTATTCGTGTCATTTGGACTCGTGTGTGTGTGTGTTTATGTGTGAGAGGGCCTTGAATGACGGCCAACGGGGAAAAGAAGCTTGAGCAACAAGACATTCTCTCCCGTCTCAACTTTTCACACTCCATCATCGAAATGCCGTGATTATTTTAAATCGGAATTTTATGTACATGACAGAAAAATGTTGGAGTTTTGGAAAGAAAGAGAGAGAGACTCACCTATAAAATCCAAGATTTCTCTATCTCTCTCTTCTCCTCCTTCTCAAGTTTACACAAACACAGAAAAAAGTGTGTAAACAGTCAACATTAAATGTCATGCTCATAAAAGAGGGAGAGAGAGTTAAAATCATTTACACAACACCCTCTCTCTCTCTCTCTCTCACACACACAAACAAACACACACGTAACAGCCTTGGTGGCCTACAGAGAAAAGAGACCCTGTGTAAAGTGTACGATCATAATTGTAATTTAAACGAGAGTCTCAACTGAGTCTCCTGTGTCCTAACCCCGATTATTTTACTATCCACACACACACTATTTTCCCTGGTTGTCCCATGACAAACTTTTTATGATGTACACACAATTTTTCATGAATGGACGGGACTGTGTAAAGAGACGGAGAGTCTGGACAAAAAATAAGAAAGACGGTTTCATCATTACGGAAGAAATGAGGAACGTAAACTTTTTTAATCGGTAATATTTTTTTTACAAAAAAAAATATTTAGACTGAACTCTTTTCTGTCTCCCCCGCAGTCGTCGTTTATTTAAACATAAAATATTCCTCGCCTTAATAAAATCCCACATAAAATATTATAATGAGCAAAATGTGAAATAAATAGAGACAGTTCAAGTGTGTGTGTGTGTGTGTGTGTGTGAAAGAGAGAGGATGCAGGATGATCTGAAAAGTCATAATTGACCTTCCTTTCCAACCTCAACACAACATAATGTGACACAGGGAAAAAGTCCTCAGACACACACAGAAGCCATTTGTCGCATTGAGCAGTCAACAGGTGAAAGGTGGTGGCCATGAGAGGAATTTACAAATGATGCGGAGACACACACACACACACACAATCACAGGGCCAGAGTGAGGGGGAAAGGGAGACCGTTTAAGAGTTGGTCTGTTGTTTTGTGTGCTTGATGGGTGCCTGGCATCCGCGGTAGTTTGTGGCTTTGGCTTGACCCAAATTCCACCAGTGTGGATAGTCCTCGGATCGGAGACACACACACCGAGAGAGAAACAGAGAGAAAGGGAATCATGGGAGTGCATTGACTAACTCTTTGTGACTACATTAGCATTAGCATACACATACACAAAGAGGAGAGTGTGAGCATGGCATCATTCCTTGATTTCATTCCAAGAGGAAGGTCAAACTTGGCCAAAGTGTGTGTGTGTGTGTAGTGTAATACTTTTAAAAATTTACTCCTCATTCCTAATCCACATAATTCCACCAACACACACACACACACACACACACACAAGGAAAGAGATATGACTTTCTAATGGAACCACATGGCACACTATCTTCCACACACACACACAAACACACACACGAGGTGCTACATTTATTGTGGAATCCTATTTACAATTATTTATTTTAAAATGAAAATTTCAGGTTGAGAGTCCTAGGTCTTCTAAATATTTACAATATTCACACTCCTCCTTCTTTGCCTTTGCCTTGGGACTTTGGAACAGGGGCAAGGAAGTTAAGTAACATTTGACAAGTGTGAGGAGAAGGAAAGTACGAAATAGAAATTAAAAATCCAGATTACACTCGCCTCAAGTTCACTCTCCCAATGGAACTCCTACTTCTTCTGTTTTCTGTCTTTTCCCGTATCAAAGCTCCATTTATATTTCAAGAACAACAACAAAAAGAAGTCTCTATTGAGTAACCAGGTCCCCACCTTCCTTCCTTCCCAAATAATGCGTACATCAAGATCAACCAGAAAAAACTGAATCCAGCTGTCAGCTCTTTCTCTCTCCCTCTTTCATAAAAATGTACGTTTCATTGCACACAACTCTGAAATGTAGAGAAAACGAGAGGAAGAGGAGGAGAAAAGATGCAATGGCAAAAGTTTCAAATTCGACCTTTGGCTTTTTCCTTTTAGTAAATCTCACAAGTTCCCCTCTTCCTCCTCCACCCAGAATCTCGCAACTGCTCTTCTTCTTTCTCGTAGACTTTGATCTTGAATTTCTGTTGAGCTTTAAAAATATCAGAAAAGAAAATGAGAAGGAAGAAAACAGGCACAGCAGCAGCCCTTCTTTATCCTGGTCTGGATCCCTGTAGACAGAAAAATGGAAAATAAAGCCATAAAAATGCCAGCACCAGCTCTCATCATCCTCACCATCCGTCCCGTTCAAACTCCTTCTTTCGGACAGAGGAAAATTCTCATGTAAATATCACACACACTACATAAGACACACTCTTTCCTCTATTCTACTTTTGAGGAGGTTTGTTAGCCTTGACAGATTAAGAATCCCTGAATTGAACAAACCGTGGCATATGTCAGAACCAGAACCAGAGATTTTTTTGAGGAATGGCAAAAATATCGGAAAAAATTGTATAACTACTTATATGAATACTTTCTCTTGTCCTGAGAGTCCTATTAACAATACGACGAATTCAGTTGGTGTATTCAAAAGGGAGGAAAGAGATAGTGTACACACACTCACTTCGTTCACGAGGACAATCAATGATTTTTTGAAGGAGCAAAACATTTATGAAAAGGAAAATTGTTTTTCTGGTGAAGAAAAGATGAATGTCCTTTCATGTCTTTATTATGTATCCCCACATACACATCAAATATTGAAGTTTTTCCTCTCAAGTGAGTGGAGAGTCCATGGAGATGATGGGGAAGTGCAGAGTGTATTTACTTTGTTCTTTTTAATGTGAGGAGGAATCCTGGCGATTCCACCCATTCCAATGTTCATAAATATTTTAAAATAATATTCTTTTACTTGAAACGAAATTTATTCCACAAACACTCCAGAGTTCACTGGCATACGACTTGCTTCAAGGTTTTTTTCTCCTTCCTCTCTTATTATGGGGACTGTGAATCTCTTTGTCTTTTCCCATATTGGGTTCCATCTCATTATTTCCCCTGTGTGTTGTGTGTGTGTGTGGATGTTGTCATCTCCAGATGACCAAATGTCTCCAGATGCCCTTATCTTTCACATCATTATGAAATACACGATGATATTTACATCGATTGCGTAATCAATCCTTCTCTCATCCTTTTTTTCAACTACACTTGCCATATTTGTCAAGGAAAAATAATAAATGGAATATTTTTTCCATCGAGGAAAATGAAACAGAGCTTCTTCTCCTTTTACAAGAGGAAATCTTTGCTAACTTTTCCTTGTTTTAAAGAATAAAAGGATCAATTAATCTTTGTTCCCTCCCTTTAGTTTCCTCTTTTGTAAACTAAACTTGGTAAAAAATATTAGAATTTTGAAAATGGATTATTACGGTTTCAAAGTTTCACCTCGTACAAAAAAAGGCATAATTAACGGAGTTGATGAGGGTTTCTTTAATTGGAGATGAGGAATAAACAAGGATATGAATAGGAAGGTGAATTGTTTTTACAACATGTGAATTAATTACCCATTTTGTTCTATTTTGATGTTCCCTCCGTCAGTGCATTTAGTAAATACGTTGTACATATCTCGAGAGTGAGAGTGAAGTGGAAAATTTCAAGTTGTTTAAATCCAGGATAAAAGTAATAGCACGAGTGTGTGTTCTGGAGAGATGGAGAGGGCCTCTTCAATTCTCATGATACAGGATTGAGTGTGGAGAAAGGAGGAGGAGGAGGGAGAGAGGTGAAAGCAAATAAACAATCACCTTTGACATTCTAAATATAGCCATCGGTTTGGAGGACAGATATGGCTGGTAGAATTAATTAAGATCAAATAGAGCTCTGGAGTGCATCGCCTCTCTTCATTGGTTGACGGTCGTGATGTATCATGATGGGAAAAAAAGAAACTCACGTCACACTTTCACACTCGTCTCTCTAATCCGTACAAATACACAGTACAATACAGTCGATATTGAGCCTGGCCAGACTGTCCAGTGTATCCACATCTACGTTGTAAAAGGTCACACACACACGCGGGTTAGTGTGTGGTCCATTGGTAAATACAAATGAAATAGAAAACTCAATCTTGCCCTTTGGCGTTGTTTCTTCATGTACTTTGTTCTCTTTCTCTTATTCTCTTCTTCCTCCTTTCTCCTCTCTCTTTGTGGGTCATTTTACAACCTTCAAGTCCCTGTCATACACACCGGGAAAATTGAGTTGGAAAGGGCAGACCTCCTCATTTCGAAACAAATTTTTATGATGAAGTCTCGTCTTAAATTACACACGAATTCTTTCCTCCACTTTTTTTTATTACTTCATCTCATTATTTTTGAAAGTGAAAAAATGAATAAAAAGACGGTAGAGAATTTTCATGAATGTGAGGATTTGTTAGAGCATTGCTCTGGATTTGTATTGTGTCAGAGAAACAAAATTTGTGGGGAGAAAGAATTTCCAAGGCTAAATATTTTAAAAGTCAAAGAAAATGGAAGAATTATAATATTAAAGTGATGACGGAACTTGGCGACGGTGTTGCCCCAGACAAATCTCTGTATTTGGTGAGGGTGCTAGAGTTAGAGTGAAAACCATGATTTGATTCCTACATAAAAATGGATAATTATATCTTGCATAAATTGAACACGATTTATGTACACACACGCAGAATACAGTCGTTTGTCGTGGGTTTGGGTGATGCAAGTCGTGTAAAATGTAAATTGTGTGTGTGTGTGTGTGGACTTTGAGAAATACATGTTGAATGTAGGATGTTGATGACATACACAGGATTACCGTAAACTTTATTTTTTCTGTTTCCTCTCTTTTTACTAATACCAAATTAATGAAAAAACCCTTTTGCTTTATTTTCACAGCTCTGACTGTACGGTATCTGACTCGGCGTTACATTGGCGAATACAAATCAAATGCAGGTAATGTATTTTTACAATCTTTACTACTTTTGTCCGATGTACATAACAACATTTTATAGGATAATCCATCTGGAAATATTGTCCTCAAAAAATTTACAACCACAAAGAAGTGAGAAACCCCCACACACAGGAGCAGTAGCTTCAACATTCATTCATTTGTCCTTTCCAGAGAAAGAGAGACACACACTGTGTGTGCGTGTGTGTCTTCGATAATCTTTGTGAAAAATGTGCAAAAGAAATTGATAAAGACATACACACACGTGTATGTACATAAACACAAGACGCCAAGCCTGACGGTTCCATTTTTTGCACTTGTGTACAATCTACAGTGTGCGTGTGTGTGTGTGTGAATATTTTTATATATTTTCATTTCATTCGGATTTTGATTGAGCTATCTTTGGGTTTCCCCTCGGCGCCAGTCCCTTCTCCCTTCCAGCTCCGCTCTTTAGGTTAGAGAAAGCTTAGGACAAAAAAAATTGGCAATTCTCCCCAGAAAAAACTTTACATCTCTAATGTAGATATCTCTCGAGAGGAGGAAGGAATAATCAAATCCATGTCTCTCTCTCATTCTGTTCCAAGGTAAAACTTTGGCTCCACATCCCTACACACACACACACACACACACCGTCATTTCATATGGATGAGTATGTGGACTGTCATGCTTGGAGTCTCTCTCTCGTTTAATATGAAAATTGCAATTTTTATTTTGGAAAGTATAAGTATGAACCAAGAATGGATTGGTTAACCTTTTAATAACAGGATTTTAATACTCCATGCTTTCTGATCACCTCCTCTTCCTCCTTCGCCTCCATCTCCTAAATCCTCCTCTCTCTCTTTTTCTTGCTCGAGTGAGAATGGGTTTTGAATCAGTGGAATTTAGACTCCAGATTAGACACAGAAAATATTTTGCGTGTGCTCACATCCTCCATTCTGCATTTTTTGGACTGACACACAAGTACATTAGTCCACACGCAAAGAGAGAGAGAGTGGCTTAACAATTTTCTAGGTGTACATCAAAATTTGAAATTGGCAAATGATGGGATTAACCCAGAGAGAGAATCCACGCTGAGAGATTAGTAACACGGTAATTTCTACTGTGTACATCCTATATCTACTCAATCCTCAATCCGCTGCCATTTCCCATTCTTTTTTTCGCGGAGAAACACACACACACACACATGTGCCAAGGCAGAAATTGTGTACATGAAGAGAGGAGAGTGTGTGTAATAGCTAAATTGATTGCGTACAGTTAATTCTCTCGTGTGTGCACACACTCCACTCAAATGACACGACAACGATGCGGGAGAGGGGAGGGAGTGGAAAAATCCCGAATTCGGGAGCAGGCGACAGCATGTCGCCAACTTCCACATACCCGTACGCACCCTTCTCCTTCCGAATCTTTTTGCCATGGTTCTCCACTTCCACTTGTACCGTTTTATTTTAACTGTAGTCATTGGACTGCCTTCTCTCTCTCTCTCTCACACACACACACATTTTGCTCAGTGTTCATGATTTTTGGCATGGAGAAATACTATAGGAAGGAGAGGGAGAGATGTTAGATAGGAGTCGTCGTGTTATCCCCGGTAGTCGACAACATTGACTAACCTTACATTTGTTCAACATTAGCAATATCTTTAGTATGTATCCTTCTCAATATAAAAAAGAGGATGGAAAGAGAGAGAGAGATGATTGTATACATTGGAAAGAATTCTCATAAGGAATTTTACATTGGGAAAAGTGAAGGCCTGTCTCTCTCTCTCTCTCTCTCTCTTTCTTTTCTACGCAGTATCATTTCGCAAAATAATTATTGGAATAATCAGAGTTCCATTTAATAAAGAATTTTAATTGTCCACAACCATCCACAACTCAACTAGGTTACTATTATGATCCGAGTCTCTATTGTTGTTGTTGTTGTGTAAGGGGAGTTGCATAAATGGTTCTCTCTCTTTTAATCCTACTCATTTCTTTCACTTTACACTAGTCCAGGCTACAAGTACATATAATGTAAAAAAATGAAAGAATGTATGTAAAGAGGAAGAAATATGCAGTCTACATTTTTTGTAAAACAACAAAAAAAATTGTTAAAAGTGTTTGACTCAATGGTTCGTCCTGTTTAATGATCCGCACATTTCCCAGTCTCTTCAACAGTTCATTTTTTTTCGGAACAACTTTACATTATGATTATGACTCCATTTTTATGTAGGCAGTCTGCTCGGAAACCATGTGTGTGTGTGTGTGTGTGTTTCTTTTTCATTGACTCCTTCTTTTGGGTGGATGGGATGACATAATTTTTAATGTTAGGATTTTCCCTGACGTTTCCCATGTAAATGTCCATCCCGATTGACGGGTGTGCGTGTGTGTGGTCGCTCATTGCTGGATATAAAAATCCAGGGTAATGTGAATGTGTTGGAAGCACATTTTTGCGAAAACCTTCATTTATGACTTCCACTTACATTTGCAAGTAAAGTACAAGAGGGGGAGTAGATTAAAGTACTTCTTAGTCAAATACGTCGATATTCCATTCACACACACACACTCACAGGGGCTGACACAGATATTACCCTATTTTTGTTTATACTTTAGTGGTAGTGAAAAAGTACACACAGTTTCCTCACTTCAGGAATTATGTACACAAAGAGCTGAGAGGAATTTTTTTAAAAGATCATCTCTCATCTCTACTTACTTTAGGGATAGAGATTCCGTGTACACTCAGAAAAAACACAAATAATGAATGAAGGTCAAACCTGTCTAAATTGGCCACAAGGAAATGATAGCAACATGGAGGAAAAGTACTGTACTCTTCCTCGAATTTGGCAAACCTCGCAATTTTTAATTCATTCATTAAGAACTGTCCTTTTCTCGGTGTGTACTTGGGATGGTGACTTAACAAGTAACACGGAAAGATGATCAAAATTAATGACACATTTCTCTTTCGGGTTGAAGGTCCCAAGTCTCTCTCTCTCTCTCTTACTATTTCTTGGCAATGAATTTCTCCCGGGTTTCTTTGTGATTGGGAATTTCTTGTGGAATTGACTGAATGAATAAAATTAGTAATTAATAAATTTGTTTGATTTGTAGATCTACTGTACCGTCAGACATTGACAGTGAGTCATGGGTCCTCCCTGGACATTGAGATAATGGATATTTCCACATCGGAAGAAAGTCGTTTTACTGGAGAGCCAGTGACATTCCCACGAGAAGAACAATTACAAAGAGCAGATGCTTTTATTATCGTTTATTCCATCACAGACCGAAGTTCCTTCACCTTTGCACTCCAAACTTTGACCACTTTGTCCAACTACCAAAATCTCCAACAACAACAACAGCAGCAACAAAATCATCATCCACACCTCCAACAACAACAATCCTTACAATCCTCCTCCAGTCCAAATAATCATCAAAATTCTCCTCCCACTCCACCCAAAACTTCATCCATCGTCCTCCTGGCCAACAAGAGTGATTTGGAACATTTGAGGACAGTCGAAAAGTTGGAAGGAGTCTCACTGGCCATGCAGTATGGTTGTAATTTTTACGAAGTTTCCGTGGCGGACAATTCTCCTGAACTCTACCAGTCCTTCCACACAATCATCTCGAATTTTGCTGCAAGTCAAAATCAGACAACGTCCAAAAGGAAATTCTCCGTGTCGAAAATGTTGGGTAATCTTCGGATCGGTCGGACAAGTCCATGTCAACAAGTCCTAAGTCAAGCTTCCATCATTGATACCACAATCACAACAACAAATTCTTCTTCATCATCCTCCTCATCTTCCACTACCCCTTCAAACTCATCCTCCTCTTCAGTGTCCTCCTCAGCTGACTCAACTTCCACGAGTCCATCCTCCACTTCCAACAGTCCATGTTGTGACATGATTAAAAATGGATGTCAGTCAAATCCAAATAATAAGGTTTGTCTTCATCAACGGAACTCGGATCCCAACAATCATAGTCACTCTCATAGTAATATTAGTAGCAGTATTTGTAATTTAAAGAGTAAACTCGTGGAATTCCATTCACTCAAAAAGAGACACAATTCTCCTCCCATTTGTTCCCTATGAAGTCCCCAGTCCCTAAAAACACAAGGAGCACAACCAAAGGCGACCCGGAATTTATGAGAGCCAATTGTATTTGTCCTGTCGTGTGTCCGATGTGACTTCTCAACTCGACTTACGAAACCAGAAATTTGAGCAAGTCACAATTATGTCAGAAGAGCAGTCGTGTTCTTGTACGGATTAAGTACTCAAAAGTAAAATTCCCCTCCCCTCCGCACACATTAAATCCTAATCTAGTATTTTAATCGTTATTTTGTAATTGAAATGAGTCATTGTACTTTGTCGTGTATAGTAGGTAAAATAATTTGACAAGAAATATACTTATATCTGTTTTTACAAGCACAATTTTATGATTAAGGAGAAACAAAGTATACAATGCAATGGAATGTGACAAGAGAGACTTTATGTGGATGGCATAATGTCATTATGGATTCATTCTAAAGGAAAGGTGATCTTTCTATTGGAATTAGTCTCTATTAAATTTTGGAAGATATATGTATACTACAAGTATGCCATGATTTACAAGAATGATTATTTATGCACCTAAATACTACATTAAAGTAATTACAATATTTATTATTTTTGCCATGAAATTGTCGTTACTACCATTTTAAATTATTAATTTACATACTTTATGTGATTACTGTTTGATACGAATCGTACACAAGCTTTTAGTCACTTTATAATATTAATGTTATCATAAAAATTAAAATCTTGTCGTCATTTATTAAATTGTGTGTGGAAAACTGTCAATTGAATTATACATGTAAACTTAAGAGTGTCATTCGATTGTCTATTGTACATTTGTAATGTTGAAAACAACACAATATAAAAATTGATTAGATATGTAAGTCATTTTTGACAAATTCGACACTTTTTCTAGTATTATAATAATGAATATTTAGGATCAATCTCAAATTGTGTAAAATCAATAAAACACGCGCATACCTGAGCTTACGATGAATGATGAGAATCGTTGAATGTACCTACATGAAAATTAAAGATGAAAACACATTTTAGGCTGATTTACAAAGTAGACTAAACTGATTGTAGCGACTCTTTAGAGTTGACAAATATCAATTTGTCTTCTGTATACAAATTATTACTGCTAGAAATGTCAAAAAATTTGTTTTGATATTATGATGTTACATTTAGTAGTAAGTTAGACAATATAGACAATTATTACTTGCGAAAGAATAAGTGTGCATCAACATTGAGCTAAAATAATAAAGTCACAAGATATTTTCTAAATAATCATCCTGAAACGTTTTTACCAGTCCATTTCTTTGTTCATATGTGCATAAGATTACATGAGAGTATTCTTGATACACATTCAGTCCTCCTTGGGCAGAAAGGGGTAAATTTGGAAATTTCGTCAGATAATTTTAGATAGTTTCTCTTCGATTTTTTCTGAAATTGTGTGATTTTCTGTGACCTCACAAGTCGGACGATTTGCTTGTAAAATACTATAGTATGTCAGCCAAAGTTTGCATATAAAATATACAGACAGAATGGCTGCCACAACACCATCATCATCTTCATACATTTCTGAATTCTTGACTCCTGAGTCGATTGTCACGGACTCGGTAATTGGAACTCCTCCTTTGTCACCAGTCAAATCACCAACATCTCAATCTCCTGCGATAAAGGACAGTGATGGCTTTTTGACACCTCCACCTGCATCGACCCTTTTAATTCGACGTACAAGAACCAGTAGCACTGACCCTTCAACCTATGTTGTTTCATCTTTGCCATCATATGCAATCAAACAACAAGCAGGTATAATGCCGAAATGGTTTTATTACAATTCTATATTGATTGTTGCAACACAGTGACAGTCGTAAAATTAATCACAAACAATTTAATTTTTTTTCTGTACAATTATACAGCTGATAAATATAGTAGTATGGAGACTGATGAAATGCTGAATATTGGAGGAGATGAGACTTTGGAGTCAAGTCCACATAGTTCAAGAAAAAGAAAACCTCGTAGGAAAAATAAAGATGGTCGACCAGATAAATCGAGACCAAGGTTAAAGTGTAACATTGATCCAATTACGGGGAAAAGACGTTACAAGAAAAGGAACAAATTAGGGTTTAATGTACAAAAGAAATCGTCACCAATTGTCGAACCAGAACCTGAAATTCAGGTGTCAATCCCTGTTGTTGTTGAACCAACTGTAACCATGTTAAAGAGTTTGACCTGGAGACCCGATGATGATCTTCGCCTTATTGTAAATATCTTGCAGGTAATTTTTCTACTTGTAATGTATTTTTAAAAACATGCCAAATATAATTGCGAAGGCAAAAAGTTACGCAAGTACTTGTGTGATTTATTTTCAGACAAGGGATTTCAAACATGTACACTTGGGTGTGAAATTCTCTCAAAGATATTCATTGGAGGATATCAAACATCGTTGGAATAATTTACTTTACCATGCAGCAATGATGAAAACGAGTGCCGCAGCAATTTTAGAGCTTCATCCTAAAGTGACAACCAAAATTTTTGCGAATGCCTTACTCAGTGATGAAGAATTGAAATTGTTACAACAAATTAAAGCCGTACGCAAACTATTAATAAAGTCGACAAACACAATTAAAATGAACCATCTTCCTGTTCTGTTTAAAGATTACAATTAATTGAAAATATTCTATTTATTTTTAGACATCAAATCCCACTGAACGGACTTTTGAGAATCTTTTACAAACTAATCCATCAACATTCTACAAATGTCGTACTGCAAAATTTCTTCACAGAAGATGGCTAGATTTGAAAAAATTCCATTCACTTGAAGATCAGAATGGTAAGAACACGAATTCAAATAATTCATATAATTTTATTTTGTGCATATTACATTTGATTACATAATACTGAAGTTATTGATTTTTTTCTGTAGTTAAAGACTATTTTGAATCCGAATTTGAGAGCTTCTCCGATTTTGAAGATTCTATAACTGATGAGGATGTACGAAATTTGCAAGTTGATCCTGCTTTCATGCAGGAGTTTTTGCAAAATGAAAAGTAATATTATTTAAATGTTTCTAATTTGGTAATGATTGTAAAGATGTTGGTACTATTTATTTGTTTATTTATTATTATTCCAGACGGACGAAAAAGAAAATTCGTATACTGGAAGAGGAGATTGCAAGATGGCAAGAATTATCAGATCTGGTATGGGAAGGACAGATTGTAACTACTCCACAGTTTGATGACAAGACTTATGCCTTTATAAGAGGAAGAAATGTTCGGTTTGCAATGGCTGCCAAAGAAGTAAATTTACACATGTCCTGAAAAGAATATGTAATTAAATAACAATTGTTATTGTATTTAATTTTACATTTTGTGTTTTTCTTAGATTACGTTGGGAAGAAGAACTAAAAATAATTGGGTGGATGCAGACTTGGCCGAAGAGGGTTCAGACATAAAGGTGTCAAGACGGCAAGCAACAATAAAAATGAGGACATTGGGAGACTTTGTCCTTCTTAATCAAGGAAGACATTCCATGTTTGTTGACGGTCAAGCAGTGTTTCCTGGAGAGACCACTTCCTTACAGGACCAATCTGTGTTGACAGTAATGAGTGAATATTTTATACCTACTTAACTAATCTGTATTAAATTGATGTAACACTCATCTTCGTTTTTTTCTCTCTCTAGGTATCAAATTTGAACTTTGTCTTTATCGTGAATGAAAAACTATTGAATGATCTCAGAAAAAAAATAATTGAAGAGGAAGCAAATGCTGAGCACGTAGAAGCCCATCTTCTTTCTGTAAATGTTGATGGGATTGACTCTGATGATGACTCGGGTCCTCCTCCAGAATCTGAATCTATTTTATAGGAAAAATAGTTTGTTCTTCAAGTCAACTACTATAGTTTATTTACTTTGATATAATGTATTGTGTAAACGATTAAAAATAAAAACTAATTTTGAATCGAACAAGAACAGGAAGAACTGAGAACGTAAATGCAAAAAAAATTTTTTGCATGTAAATCTGACTATTGGGCATTGGACACTAGGTCTCCTACCATACACATGTCACTTGTTCACTTGTAGCATTTTTAAAAAACCTCTAACACCGTCAAAAAAGTTGTTGAAATTTGGGATAAAAATCCCTTTCGAGGCAATTCTTAAGTCTCGCGCTTACCCCTTCCCCCTCAAAAGTCCCTGCGGCCACTTCGGCCGGTTACATACTGTTCTCAGTGTTGGATTTTTATAAATTCAATCTTATTGTTCAAAATATGTTTCTCATTTGTAACAGATGGTTATTGAATTGAAAATTAAAAAAAGGTGACAAATGAGTATTATAAAAAAAATCGGAAAAAAGTCAGGAACTTAACCGAAAATCATTTCTCTGACCTGACAAATGACTTATCAGGAAGCTGAAACTTGGCACACTGTCAGGTCATAGGGTCCACTCTATAATTTGTTC
>WJFB01001163.1:0-27213 GCA_009870185.1 Pygmarrhopalites habei
GCCTAAAGGATTGAACTCTTTTCGTAGAAAAAGGGCTCTCAAATTCCCTACACTCTCTTCACTATACTCTCACTATAGAGCTAGAAAAAGATAGGCTGGCTGAATATGTGAGTACCCCTAATATGTTCCTCACAGTAAAGGAAAAGAAGAAGCAATTTTTATGACTCCCTTCAAAACTTCACACACCGGAAGACCCCAGTCTAATAATTTATAATCACAATGACAGTCGGGAGTAACCACACACACATCCATTTACCGTTCACTTGTGCACATCCACGTATGTACACATAATGTGTGTGTAGCTCATAAAATCAAAATGTTATTATACAAGACTCAAAAAGTGCGACAATCGGAAGAGGCTCGGCACCAATTCGATGACAGTCATCAAATGTATTCCATCTTTCTTCCTCCATCTCAAAATTCCTTGGATTATTGGACTCATCCCGTCTCCACATTACTAATTTAAGATGAAAGAAGATGATGTCATGTATGGAAAATGGGTAAAAAGTGTAATATTGTTAAAGCGTAATTTGGTTGAATAAGATGTGATGGAAGCTTTTTACCTTTATCCTTCTTCTTAGTAGTTTACAACCTCTAATGCTAAATGCCACAATAAAAATTTGGTACGGTTACAAACTCATCTAAGCTCCTCTATACACATTATATGTGAAGTACATACTAATATTATAAGTACATACTTAGACTGTATATTTTGAACCATATTTTTTTGAAATGGTGCTATGGGTCAAGGAATGTACGCATCACATCACACTTTATACTTTTCTATTAAAACTACACACAACTATGAAGACTCCTGAGAGTCACAACACACACAACATAAAAGTTGAGTGAGACCGACACAAGTTTTAGTGCACACTATTAAAGTTCCATTGCCAACACTTGCAATAATTTGCTAAAATGTTTTCAATGAACCCTCCACCTTAGGCTAAAGAGGCAATTAAAGCATGTAACTCTTTTTGGAAAAGCCTTTTTTCCTAAGAAAAACGTTTTTTATACTGTAAAAATGAAATACTACAATCCTTGTTGTTACTGTATATGGTCAACCGACGTGTTGAAAAAATATTAAAACTTTCACCATCATCCCTCACCTCTCCTTTGCTCTGTGTAATATAAAATGTGACTTCACAAATTCATTTTATCCCAGACAAATTTGCCCCATACAAATCTTTCTGAGCTTTCACCTTCTTTCTCCTTCACAAAATAATTTTCAAAGCTCCGTCCAATGTTTTGTGTGATTGCCTTTCTCCCCCTTCTCGATCTTGTACAAATCTGGAAGTATGAACAAAACCCTGTTGTCCAGCTGTCCAGCCGTGTCATCCAGAAAAATATGTACAAAGTGGAAGAAGAGAGAGAGGGAGAGAGAGCTGTCAAAAAATTATATAGAGTGAACATTAATCAAAAGACTTTGTATTCGAATTGAGATGATATAAAGTATAGGATCTCATTCAAAGAATTTTTTTCAAGATAAATGTCCGTCAGTCAATATTTGAGTGCCCATGTACCAGTATTCGTATAGTATGTGTGTGGATGACTCTTCCCAAAGAGATGTGAAGATGAATTTAGCTGTGCGAAGCTGGACAGAAGTATTTTGTCTGTACATACATTTTTTTGGTATCCTCCTCGACTGCATCGCAATTGGATCGGACAAGAGGGAATTGGCAGACATCTTTTACCCATTGACCATGTCATCACAGAGAGTGTGAGAATGGGATCAGAGAGAGACACAAATCTAAGCATGACAATCCTCCTTCCTCTCTTTTCCTCCAAAATGCATTTTATATGGACTGGAAATCTCTGTACACACAATTTGTGAACAAGACTTATTAATGACATGGGGATATATGGGTGCTTGAGACGGGCGAGACCTTTAAAGCTTTAAAAAAAGAAGATTAGTGGAGGATGTGAACAAGTCGTTTAATTTGCTGGAACGGATTGCCAATAAGATGGCCAAACTGACGAGCTCCAAAGAAAGTTCAGCAGATACAGAGAGAAGTGAGAAAAGGTGCCCCTCACACTGAACACTACAATTGTCGTAATAAATTAAGCAATAAATGAAAAGTACTAATGGATTGAAGGAGCTCATGTACAATAAAATGAGAGTCGTATAATAATATATATATATGGGGATGAAGAGGCAGGGTGAGAACAGAGAAGCTACTGGATGTGTGACTGACTGTTGCAGGCTGCTAAATTACAAGGATGAGAGAAAAAGGAATTAGGAGAAGAAGAGAACTGTAAATGAGTCAATGATGGGAGAGGAGGAAGGGAAGGGAGAGAGGAAGGTGTGGGTGAAATGTCTCATTTTATTAGTATATGATGATGAGAGTAAAATCTATTAGTGTTGTCCTCCGATCATCGTAGCACATCATAAGCCTGATAATTGGGCTCCTTCTTATGTACACTTTAAGGAGAAGTAAGAAGAAGGAGGATTTTTCCCATGACTTCTTTTTCTCTCCAAAAATCCAGTACTATTTCTCTCCTATAGGATCAATGTACAATGTACATAGTAGGCTCATTAAGTTTTAAACTTTTTGGGTAATAATTTAGGAGGATAATAGGGAACGCTGTAAAGTTGTCTTCAAATGTGGATTATTGATCAGCATATATCTCCAGAGACCCAACATTCACATTGAAATACATATCCATACTGTATGTTTGTGTATGGATTGGAAAGGAGGAGATAGAGCGGAGAGAAAAGGTTTTACAACAATTTACAGTACAGAAGAAGAAGAAGGTGAAGGAAAAGACGATTCAATCGGGGGAACTCTCCCCATTTTATTGACATTGTAAGCACCCCAGTCATAAGTGTCCAGACTTTAACCATTTCGACAAGAAGAGGAGGAGAAGGACAGATCTTTGTCCCTTCTCCTAGTCTGTACAAAAACTTGTTGAAGGTGCTCGCCACTTATGTGTACATCTACACACACACTTGTGCCGTGTTGTAGTGTGGACGTCCATTGGAGAGACATGTTCCATGTTGTGACCAACAATTTGAGTCAACACAAGAGAAGACTCTCATCTTTTTTCTAATAGTCAACGTCCCTGCCCTCATCATATATTCATATATCACAACACCCCGACTTATGTACAAAACGTGATAAACCAGGGAAAAGAAGAGGAAGAGGAGGAGAAGTTTACTTGTGCTTCTTCTCTTGGAGCAGGACATGACTAACTGATCTTGATCTACAATAGACACTATAAGTACACACAATGTATTCCCTAATAGTTTTGTTTGGAGGGACTCTCTTCTCCTCTGTGGAACCTTATGGCCTATATGGATGTATGTACCGTACAAAGGTAGAGAGGGAAGAGTAAAACAAGGAGCATTTTTATTATTGGCAATTGAGGGGCAATAGAAAAGGAGAGAGGGGAGAATATTATGATGGGGCGGCTTTCCTGTTGAGAATATGGAGGACTTGTTGACAAGTTCTTAACTCACCGTGACAATCGTTTCCCCTCTTGACTCTTCAACAGTCCGTTTTGGTCCTGTGGTTAGCTGGCTATCGGTCCGCCTGCTGGGAACACAAAACTTTCCATTTTTGCCGACTCCCTCACCTTCCCTTCTTCTTCTCCTCCTCCTCCATTCCCTCTAGACTCTGGGTTTTTGAGGATCCTTTTTCTTCTTCTCTGAGTACAACTCCTCTTCCTCCCCTTGTTGTGATCCTCCTCGAACAAAACTTGGCCAATGTTTATCCATAGAAAACCCTCCATGTTTTCACAGGACATAACAGGAGGAGAGAGAGAGAGAAAAGGAGGAGGAAGAGACACAGAACCTCGCCCTCTCTCTTTCTCTCTCTCTCTAGCTGGACAAAAGCAAATGCTTATTACCTATCCAAAGGATGTTGTATGTACTGTACATTTCCTTCGAATGTGTACAAAATAGTGAAGAATCCTACAGAGTCATAATATAATGACACTCACTGACTGCCGCTATGTTTATATTTTGACTCTCTTCCACTCATCCTCATTCAGACTGGACTCTCACTCTCTCTCTCCCTCTCTCTTTCTCCGTTCCTTCTTATAGGCAATATTTTGTGTGACGAAAAGTCATAAAAATGGACAAAACCCTTCAGAGAGAACTTCATCGACAAAAAGTTTTGAGTTAATTCCTCGTCAAAACTTTACAACATTTTTCTGATTTACAATACCAACTTTACTCGCCTCTCTCTCTCTCTCAATGTTTTTGGGTGCAAAAGCGGCAGCGAGGAATTGTTACAGATTTTATACGGCCTTATTTCACAATTTTCTGGAGTTTGGAGTTGTGCTCCGGATACCGAGAGATATACTTTATACTCATATCTGTAGAGTGTGTGTAGACTGTGTGTTTGAGTGGGAGACAGAAGGATGTACGAGAGCCTACATGCAATGAAAAATCTGTGTGCAAGACGTACACACAGTGAACGTGAATGAACAAATGAAATCCAGTTTATTAGTCTCTATTGCATTAGGACATTAGTAGAGGAGAGGGACTGTTGACGAATATATACATTCTGTGAAGACATGTTTGGCCATCAGGACCGAGACGAATCCTCAAAAATTGTCCTATTCTTCCTCTCCCTTCTTCTCTCTCTCTATCTGCCAAGGAATTGAAAGGATCAAGTTGAGTTGTCGGCAACGACCAATCAATACCTAATAAATTCATTCTTCCTCAAAATTGCTCATAAATTATCTCAAATCCTCTTCATCCATCCACCCTATTCTACAGTGTATACATATGTGCATTAAACTCGTCATTATCAACTCTGTTTTTCTTGTAATGAGTAAGATCTCTCAATCCATTGTCCCAGACTCTGGGACTAAAACCGTCGTCACCTTCTCTCCATCTCTCTCGTCTATGTCTACTGTACTCAGCCCCGTCTCTCATCCTTACTCATTATCATCATGAGAAAGTCTCTCGTCATATAAATTACGCGAGTCTTTTTGGACTGTGTGACAGTCGGAGGGAGTGTCAGAACGAGCTGAGCTAATTTATACACAGCAATATAATCCAGACATTTTTTTTGTTTTGATGATTGGATGAGAACGGACTGTCACGAGTTTGACATTAAAACTCATTTTCTTCTCTCAAGCACACACACACGTAACGTAGCGTGTGTGTATATGTGCTCAGATCCGGACTAAAATCTTATTGACTTTTGTAAGGAACGTAGAGCGTAATTTGTGTTACTTTCATTTTCTCAAACACACTCCAGTCTAAATAAGAATTAAATACTGGGACTGATTAAACACACGTGTCTCTTCTAATTGCGAGAGAGAGGGAGAAATGTCCATGAGCACGTTTGTCTCATTTCGTGTGTGCGTGTGACTGTGAGGGAAATGCCCCGAAATCCTGGGGAAAGTCATATTGATTTTGAAGGGGGAAGGAGAAAATGAGAAGAGTCCAGTTAGTGAATTGAACATCACGTTTTAATCAAAGTTAATCCCAAAATTTGATTTAATTACTGTACTCTTTTGTGTACGTAGAAGTTGAAGACTTTTCGTCAGAAATCTCTTTAATTTTTCCCCCCTTTAGTGGCCTTACTTTGTAATCCTAAACATTAACTTGTTTTAATGTGTAAACTGAGGGCAATTAAATAGCCTACTGTTTGATAGAGGGGGAAAGGAGGAGAGTTGGGGAGTATCAAAAAATCTTTTTATAGCCTTCGAAAAATGAGATTATAATTAAATTTCTTCATCACAGAACAATGTTGACAATTTTATTCGTCAGCCATTCAATTGTGTGCGTTAGTTTCCCCCTTTTAGTGTTCAGGGTTGACAGTTATCAGTCCCACAATGTCCTCCACCAAAACTACATTATTATAGTCTCCATCCCATTTAATGCACCATTTTGTATGGGATGCAATTTGAGTAGTTGAGTGCATCAAAAATTTCTTCAAGAAATTTTTTTAATGTCAGCCATCATGATATGTACAGACAAATGTGGGTTACATGGAGTAATATAAATACAATTTCTTTGACAATTATTACTTTCCTTTTACGATTTCCATCTCATTCCATCCCCCCTCTAAGTGTTCACATTAATGGGCAATGAAGACTATACTACACACACAAGCCACCAACCAAACACACACACACGTATTATGTCATAATATAGGGAAGCAAAAAGTTGTAAAGTCATTTTGCCCATATATATAAAGACACAAGGATCATTCATTAATTACAACGAATCACAAATGGACTACCATCATGATACAATAGAGAGGCAAAAAAATTGTTTGGGTTTTACATAACAAATCCCTGCCTTCTTTATGTTGTACCACAATTATTTGATTCCTAAGAAATTTTTGGCTGACAAGACGGCAGATTCTGTACTGTAGTAGAATAGACAATGGAAACTTTTTACGAATTACATTTAAATATTAATGGATCAAGAAATTTAACAGATTGATTGACCTTTTACTTTTGGGTGTTGTGGGAGTTGAGGATTTTGCCCATTCGATACAAAACATATTTCAAATTTTTTTCTGAGTACACATCGACTATTTGTAATTACAATTAATTGAATATCCCTGAAAATGATGAAAATTCATCTCTCAATACTACATCTGCATAAGTACTATGCACTCAGACTCCTTTTGGTAGTCAAGGAAAGCGGCATATAAGTCAAAGGGCTCAGGGCCACAAAACATTGCGCATTTTTGTGTATGTAATGATGCAATCATAATTATTCCTCGCCGATATCACAAACTACTACTACAGTGTGTGCGTGTGTCCTTTGACTTTTGATTTGTACACGTTCATGTCTTCCAAGACCCAGAGAAAATTCTAGGCACGTAGGAGTAGATTTTGTAATTACAATTTGTAATGTCATTCCGACGTAAAAATTTGGAAAACGGCATCACAGTTAGAAACAAATTAAAACTAACGTTTTCTACCAGTAATCATGATGAATTTTAATAAAAATGGTAGTAAGGATTAATAGCAAGACCAAGTTAATTCAAAGCACAACTTTGTCCAGTTAAAAAAAGACTTAATGATGTTTGGAAAAAGTTATTGTAGTACTGCTTGGAAATTTTACTAAAAAACTCAACTCCCAGACTACAAATTGTGGAGAATTCCACGAAAAAAAGGATAGAAAAAAGTTGTATAGAATTTTAGCGCAATCCAGGATTATTTGGTGGAAGAAGAAGGTACAAAATATGTAGTAGTAATTTTTTCAGTGGATTTATATTTATAGGGAAAAACGTAGGACGTACAGCGAGCACGCGACTATATCTTTAACTGATTGTTTCAACTTGAACCAACTTATGATAGGCTCTCATAGACGTGTAATATAACTTTTATGGCTTTCGTGATTCTAATCGTCCATGCCCAGATCCACCAAAGAGTCGACTGAGTGGTTCCTCAACTTTTTTTTGCTTTCTTCCTCTCTCTCTCTCTCTCTGGGCCTATAGCTCAGTATACAACATGCATACAAATTTATTTAAGGATAAAAAAGTACTTACTTTTTCTACACATACTCCTCCAAATACTTTGTATCTTCATCTCCCCTCCTCCTCTCCTCTCTTGATAAACACACCTTTTATTTCATATAAAAGGTCTCACATTACAATCGTATGTACTCGTAGAATAACTCGAATTTCTGGGTTCTCTCTCTCTCCTCCACACATACACACACACACACTAACTCGACTCTCGTACTTCAAATTGACATGAGCAACAAGACCAAAAAGTACAGTCTTATCTTGTTGTATCTTTCATCTGGTTAGAAGTGACTGCTCCTCCTTTGCCCCCACAGTGTAAAAAACTCAACATTTAACAAACACACACACACATGCAATATAAAAATACTAACAATTCCTTAGCACATTTTTTCATGTGAAGTTTCCCCTCTCCCCCTCATCTTTGACTCTAATCCATTTCTTAAAGTTTGAGAGAAATGGAGGGATTGATACAAACTCTTTGAACCACATGCATACAATTACAAAGTACGTACATACAAAATAATACAAATAATATACATATATATAAGCTGGCTAACTGACTCATGGTAGGTGTTGAACTATGGAAGAAACTTGTGTTCCTTATATATATATACTATTAAGAAACATATTAAACGCATGCACACACAAACACACGATATGTGAAGACACACATTTCCAACGGATAAAGTGTGTGTGTGTGTGTGGAGGGATAAGGGTGTATGTGGTGTGTGTGTGGACATGGCCAAGACAGCATTTTGAAGCTCCACTTACCTTTTTCTCCTACTTACTCAAAGGCTCACCGACGACTGACTTTTTGTACTTTAGATTTTGTACTTTAGATTTTATGAAGCCAATCCATCTGTCCACCAGCCTCTTTTTTCTAAAGGAAAACTTGCTTAGACAAAGATGGCTCCTTTACTCTTCCTCTTCGTCTTCTACGTCTTCTACAACTTTATATCCTCCACTTGCCTCTCTTTTATGTCTTACTCACTTCCTCCATAGTCAAACAACGACACTCACACTGCAAGTACTTAAGGGGACAAGCCCATGCTTCTTCGACTTGTGATAAACGATTGGGAATCTTCTCCTCCTCTTTCTTATCAAATCGTCATGATTGAACACGAACTTGCGTGAGTTTGGAACAACTCAGATTGGATTTAATGTGAGTGGATAATATACAATCTGCAAATGCACCGAGAGAGTCATTTCAATATACACAAAATGTATTTAAACCAAAAACCAAAGAAAAAATTGTAAAGCGGTGCTATTAAGGATTTTACAATGTATTTCCATCTTTCTTATAGGACGATAGGCACACTACAAGTTGTACAGAGTTAAAAAGATAATGCTTTTGCTGTACTGCTGTGTAATTGTTGGAATGATAACCAATGACAGTGTAACTAGGAAATACAATTTAAAACTCATAGCACCTTCACACAATTTCATCTTCCTGAAAATACAAGTTGGATTTTTTAAATAGAAGAAGCTTAAAACTTGTGTGTGTGATAAAATATTGAAAGAATTTGCATGACGTCTACATCTCAATATGACTACTTTTTACAAAGTGCACTTTACCTCGTAGTTGTATGAGTGAAGAATTCTATGATTTTGATCCTGCTAAAAAGTTTTCAAATGAGTCATTTTTGTTACCTGTTTCCCTTGTCAGGATTGAAAAGATAAAAAACACTCTACACAGGCAAACCATGAAATGTCTTCCGCCACCATAATTAGAAAGATCAATGACATGAAAACTTCACTCTTCTACCTCTCCTGAGATATTTCTACACATACACACACCATCAATGTTTCATTAAGAAACAGTGAGTGTGTGTGTGGATGTCAGATTAATTTTTTGATATTCAACTACAACTTCACCTTTTCTTTTCTATGCAGCACAATTATGTATAATTGCATAAAAATGCAAGGGATTACTCCTATCCCTCCATCCCTATGGCATGGCGGACCCATCAAACAATGTCGAGAGTCAAGATTATGACTGCGCCATAAAAGAGTGAAAAAATGAGAATCCCTACAGCATGGAACAAGACATGATATACAATGTATGACTTGTTACGATTTTAAATTGCACCTCACAATCCAGAGCAAAAAAAATGGTAAAAAACCTTGTTACATTGCAATTTGCAAATGCACCCGAATCTTGTATTTTGTAAATTGGCATGGAATCCATCATACAATGTCAAATCCTCACCCTCACTTTATTCTCCCCTACAGTTCTTTGCGAGTTTAAACTGTTTTACTAGGTAAACATACACAAATACATATATGCAATATAGTACATCCATAAAGAGAGATATACAAGTGGATACGTAGTACATGAAAGAGAAAATGGTTTTAGGATGCGTAGGATTATATGACTTGTAGTTGTTTTCCTTTAAAAATGCATATAATTACCCCAACTAACAACATCCGTCGTGGAAATGTTACAATCACTTTTTTTTAATTATTTGAAACCAAAATTTATACAAATGTGTGTCGAAGTCATTCCTCGACTTTAAACAAATTTAAAATTCCAGTCTGTCAACTGTCTCCTCTTCTTACAACTGAATTTAATTAGTTGAGCATAAAATTTTGAAAGAAATTCAGAACGTGTCGCCATTTTTATAAAACTACTGTTAAAAAAGATGAACAAATGTGCATTAGAATTGTAAAGTAACGGAAGAAATGGAGACGACTTGGAATGAACTAATAATTGATCCGATGGGATCGTCTGTACAATATTAACCTTCAGGACAATACTGTCTACAAAAATATAGAGATACCCTTCAGACAAAATAGTGTTGATAGGAATGGTCCTTCTGAAAAGTAGAGAGAAGGAGAAAAAAAAGATAATAAGAAGTTATTTAGTCTGAGGAAATGTTTGGAATAGAAAAGGTTCGAGATGACCCCAGTTCCTATACCAAAGCTCTAAATCCATTAAAGACAGATGGAAATGGAGAAGAACAAGTGCATTGTTCTAATCTTCAGATTTTCCAATGCTCCTCTTTTTGATTGACTCGTTGCCAACTGTCATCCTCATGTCCCAAAGTGTAGAGAGAGGAGGAGAAGAAGAGGAGACGAAACATCTCTCTACTTTTGGTTTAATATCGTCTCTCGTCATCGCCACGTCACAGCAGCAGCCCATTTTACTTTTCAACACCAGAAACCCAAAACATATCCATTATACTTTACTTTCTAAAGGGAGGACAGAAAAGTCCATTTGGCACGGTGATGGACAGTCCGCCGGGCGCTCATCCAATCCTTATTAAATCAAATTTTTGACAGTTAGCCCGTGACACTCCTTCCCTCCGACTCTTCTCTCCTTCCTCATCAACAAATCTTAAAGTCACAATCTTTCCTTTATTCTTTCTCTTCTTCTTCCCTCCTCACTTTAACATGTTAACCTTTGGAGAGAGAGAGAGAGAAAAAGTCGGGAGCTCCTTGAACACAATTATACCTTCCATATTTTTGTATATATATATATATGTCCTGAACTTGACTCCTCTGTCTTTGTTAAACGGCTTTTTGTTGTTACAGTCGAACCTCTCAAATCTCAAGTGTACAAGATAAAAGCTTATTGTTTTTGACTTCCACAGTGTAAATAAACTATCCCCCTCCTGCCCAATGTAGCGTTGAGAGAGAGGGTTCGTCAATTTTTTAAAATGTCATAATACAATTTCTTTACATCCCAATTAAATAAGTAGGCTACACTGTGGATTTGAACGTGTGTGACAAATTAGCCAATACACCGGTTTACAAATTCTTTGTAAATATTACAAGTATTATGCGTGCAAGGACATAAAAAATGTCACGAGAGACGAGATACAAAAGAGAAGCTATCGTACAGATTGGATGTTTGTAAATAATAATAATATACTGTAAATATAATAGAAATACATACAGTATAAGAGGAGGAATGTAGATACAGTGGCGGTCGTTTACAAGATTAATTATTTCCACTGAATTTATACCATATCCACACACACACATACACATAAAGAGCGAGAAAATGATCTGTGAAGCCACACATTTATACACACAAACAGTGAAGTGGCAACTTGTTCCAACCACACACAAACACACCAGTTACATGTGTATTGTGTGTGTGTGTGGGGAGGGAGAGGATGGTGGGTCGGGAAAAGGCAATCGTTTGATAATCATCAAAGAGTACAAATTTAGTTGTGTGTGATATGTCTAAAGCCACTCTTACCCCTTTAATCCGACACGTATACATATAATGTGATGTGAAGAGGGTGATCCAATGCGTAGTGACTATTTTAGAGACACACATACACAACACAGGGAGAGATGAAAACTAATTTTTTACATGTCTATTCGTATAATTGTCATATCTGTGTGTATGTAGGGGACACTCTTTTTGATAGTGTGTACTCTATATGAAGTACACAAAGCTATGTGTGTTTGTGCAGTATTGGACGGGCCTTGTGTGTCCCCGAGTGTCGGATGAGCAAAAGGAAGATTGTCTCTTTCTCCCTCTCCCCCTCACTGCGTGTGTGTTAGTTGGAAAGCCGTTGACAACGGCTTGAACACATAAAAATCTCCCAGTTGGATATTTAATCTTGTCACTTGGATTACATGTAAACCAGTAGGGAAAAAGAGACCGATATCTGGGATCCTCTTCTACTTCTCTCTACCATCATTTCTCTCTCTCAATCTGTGTATGTACCGAGTACAGACGAATGTTAAATTGACGACCTCAACAGCTGTACAACAACTATGTCCATTATATGTTGTACACATTTAATACTTGGAATATTTGCTTACTCAGCATCTCTATCACACACACTCACTCTTCATTCTAATACCCACCCTACTGTGGAAGAATACATGTAATCTGTGTTTTAAAAAAAATTAATACACAACATTATACACAGTGAAATGTGCGTAATTTACCTTGTTCAAAATAATAATAATTTATTCGCATGATAAAAAGAGAACTTGCTAATTTACCTCTTGTTTTATTCAAACTTATTCTTGTACCACGGCATCGAAGAGTTATTTTACAAACATTTAGTTCCGTACTCTCAACTATAATTTTTTCTTGTGTGTTTGCATACATGTATAAAAATATTGTAAGGAAATTTTTTTAGATTGATGTTCCTCAATTAAATCTTTTTTTTCCATTGTAAATGGGGGAAAAGTGAAAATGACACCTTTTGTTTTGTTTTTGTTGTATGGGGTTGTGTGGGATTCCATGAGATTCGTACAAAAGAGTCCTTGACGTCATTCTACTACAAGAAAAAGTTGAATTTTCTCACAGGATGAAATACACACACAATGAATATAAAGTTGTAGCAAAATTTATGCGTGTGTACTCGGCGCCTGTGTAGAATCATACAAAAACATACGCTCCTTATTTATTTGCCACATACACAGTACAGAGTCGAGTTTCGCGTTTGACCTGAAGAGACTCAACTGTGTCAAGACATGGTCTGCATCATGTACTCCAATGCGTTCTCTGTACATGAAGTAGAGTGACAATGAATGGAGGGATATGAAGTGGAAGATTTCAATATTTTGTTTGTACTTCTACTAATTGTGAGTGCACACCGTATTGGCAATATACGTATTTAAAAGGTGATTTGCAAAAGCACAACTTTTACTTTACAACTTTTCATGGCGGAGGCGAAGGGGGGAATCAGGACAATGATTCTAATTTTTTTAAAAATCCATCAAACATGAATGTATTAAATTGACTATTTTGTACAAACTTTCTTTTAACCAGTACTGGGTTTTATTCATTTATTGTTCCTGTGTGTTTGTGTGTGTTTTTTCTGCGACTCTTACATCAGTTAATAGTGTGTGTGTTTGTGTGTGGCCATTTTATAATGAGTGACCAAGGCTTGTTGTTTATATTTACATTCTTCTTTATACACTGTACATTACATTGTTTTTTTGTCAAAAAGCAAACCAACAAATGCAATTTGTCTCCCAACTATAAATCCAATAACCACGGCCATGTCTATATTTATATAAGGTACTTTAAGTAACATTCAAATGAATCCGAAGTCAATCATCTACTTCAATACTTATGTCCTAATTTTTTACAATTTATTTAGTGCATGTCAGTAGCGAATAATTAAAAGTCGGCTTTCTGTGTGGGATGGAATGGAAGTTTTATATTATACATGGAAAGGAAATTCATGGAACCAAACACAAAAAGATGAGGAGGAGGAGGGGAATGTAAAGTGTGTGTGACGTAGTACTCTCTCATGTGTATAAGAGGAGGAGAATAGTCTACAAATATTTGTAATTAATCAGAAATGTATCAACAAACCAAAAATTGTTTCTCTCGAGTTTTGTACTTTGTCAAGTGTCAGTCGTCGTCGCATCGCAAAGCTTTGATTATAATATCGTAATATATTGTACAGTAAATACGTGTGTGTGTACATTTAATTCTCCAATCCTCACATCTACAATTGTATTTACAATTAAACTTGTACACAATAATTTATAAAAAGAGAGGTACTCACATTCACAAGTAAAAATTTGTCACACCTGTCCCCTCACCCCCTCAACTAACAACATAGAGATACATAAGAGAGAGAGTAGCAAAAAAAGTTTTCATCAAGAGAGAGAGAGAAAGAGATTTGGCAAAAAGATAAGATTATAATGAAATAATTCGTCTGACGTCAGCATTTAATCGATAATTCTCCCATATCGTCCCCCGTCATCTCTTGAGGGTAAATCCCTACAAGCAATCTGCCGAAATGAAAAAGCTCCCCCTCCCCCACTCTCTCTCTCTTGCTACACAATATTTTTGAACGTGTGTATTGTATGTTATGGAAAAATCCATTCTAATCCTCACTTAAAGTGGAATGAATCCTCCGTTTTACATCATAACAATATCTAGTCTATTCAAAAGTGTACATTAATCATTAATTAAATTTTCAAAACTGCACTCTGCAAATCATCCACCCGAGTTTACAATTTGTGTGTGTGTTTTGAGGGAGGACAAAAGGCAATCATAACAACAACAGGGGCTCAAAACTTATGATTGTTCAAATATTTACCCATGTACCTCCATCATTTTACAACAAAACTTAATTCACACTGAATCAAATCACTACTAATAATAGTAAACCCGTTTAAAGTGAAATTCACACTAGTTTTTGATTGTATCTGCCACATTCATAATCATTACAATTTTCTTTTTACAGTGCATTTTCATGATTTTCCAAAAAATTTCATCCTTTTTTAGACCGATTGTCAATTTTACCCAAGTTTTTACGAGATTTCAATTTTTTCAAATCACACTTTGGTCACATGCCATAATGAATGTTTTTTAGCTATGAGGGTGAGTGTAAAAAGTAAAGCGCAGTTTAGAACTTGATTGAGACGAGGAATTTGACAACAAATAAGCTATGGAAGGGATCATGCAAAAGATAAATAGAGAGAGAGAGAGAGAGAAGGTCACGTTCACTCTAATAGACTGTCATAAATAAATGAAAATAAGAATTTTCTCGTGTATTGTAATAATTGAAGCTACCATCGCACGTTCGTTTTTTAACTTTCTGACTACCGTCTATAGTTGCTTCAAAACTCTTCTCTACCATAGAATGAAGCAGTAAAGGGTGGATCTGTCTAATTGTACACACTCTTCTCTCTTCCTCTCTCTCTATGTGTGTGTGTTTGTGGGACTCTTGCTGAGTCTATTTGAGGTAGAATAATTTGAGTTTGAGGGAATTTTGTACAAAACCATTCATGTACACACATTCCCCCTCCCTAATACCCACAATGCTGTACAATTGTACATATCAGGTATTTTAGTTTTCCCTTCAAATTCTGGTAACAACAACACAAGGGAGTGTGGACAAGGTTTCCCTTCACACTACATACTACAGCTGTGTGTCTATGTGTACATATGGCTGGTGTGGTCAATAAAATTTCGGTTTCGGTCCGCTTCCAATCTACAACAAAAGCGGAGGAGACTTCTGCCTCTTACATGACCCATATGCATATGTATGAAGAGGAGGAGGAGGGGGAAGGAGACGAAAAGAAAATTCAGAGGATTTGTGTATGTACTATGTAGGTGTATGTGCGTTTGTGTCATTCCAGATAGAGTCAATTACCTATCCGCTCTATTAGTCAGTCTCTCCTTTTTCCCTCTCCCTCTCTCTGAACACTACATACAAGTATACACATGATTTCTCCTCCACCAAGTCTGGTGTTGGTTATAGTCAATTTAATCCTAAATAAAAAGGGGATGAGTGAAAATAACTTTTGAAGAAGGCAGGGCAATAAAAGGATGACGATAGAGAGTTGAAAATTGAAAAAAAATTCTCTTTCGTCTTCAAGAAGGAAGAAGGAAAAAGAAAAGGACGACTTGGTAGCTAGAGCCTATAGTATGGACAGTAAGGACGAAGAAGAATTGAGAGGACCATACACTTCACTTTTAGATCCATGGAGGAGACACAGAAGACAGAACTAGAGAAAAGAAGAGAGTGAGAGAGAACGTGGTCAATTTTTGAGCTTTGTAGAATAGAGAGAGTCATATACTGTGTATTTCCATGTTTTTACAATAACAATTATTTGACATGAACGAGACATTTTTACAGGGGGTTGGAGGGGGATGGAGGGTGGATAGCCAGACATTAAAGTGTCTATGTACAAGTATATATGCACATGCAATTCATATTTTCATATGTGTGTGTGTATGTATGTGAGGGGCTTGTATACATTAATGTTCCATATGATGATGATAATGAGACTATAACAAAAATTCTCTTTTTTCATCGTGAGTCTATAGGATTTTATAACACTATAATTTCTTTTCATGTATCCACATATTTATAATGTAATATAATAATAGTTAACGCTTCTCTCATAAGTTACACACTTTTAAAATTATTATTATTCTCATAATTTGTAGCAGTAAAGTATGTAGTAGTACATAAGTAGTTAAGTAGGTACAGCACTTTTTTTACACAGTATATAGTAATATATTTTATCCGGGTATCATCATCTTGTCGTCGAAATCTATTCTACTTACACTATATAATAATATATTTCTTACAAGTTCTAAATCGAAAAGCTATTTATCGTCTATTTTTTGTATAGTGTAGTAGTGTGGATGTGATTGCTACATAATAATAACAATACTAATTAGTAAATAACAATAATAATAATATGTGCACAGTCGTACATTTACTTAAAACTTTGTAGGAATACTAAAAATTATATATTTTGTAGTTATGTAGTACAATACATGTTATGTTCAATTATTAAAAAGTTGACTGATCATCATGAGAAAGTCACAATTTTATCCCACCCCCTCTCCTCTCTCTCTCTTTCATCCACCTACACCTAGTATCCAATCAAAATCTGTATAATCTGCAACATTTCTTCCCTCATGATGAAGGCGAGGGAGGAGAAAGGGACGACTTTTCCTTGCGGTGTATATAATAAATTATAAATGAATATATGCAAGTTAATTGGAACAATGCGGGCACACGCTTCTTTTCTACATTTAAAATCCAAAGTTTCTCTTTCAGAACACAGACACGCACTCTCACCACATCTTCTTGTTGGTTGTACCAGGGATGGTAGTATTAGGTTTAGCACTATGCAATTTGTGTTGTTTCTGTGGGGGTAGGTTCAATCAGGTAAAAACCCGAATGGGAGGAAACAAACGCGGATAAAGGGTGGGGGAGGATGTGTGTGCACTTTTGTTTGAAGTTTAGGCGTGGTCAAGCTGGGTAGATGTTTTTGCGCAAAAAAACAGTTCTGGCTGGTTGACTGAAGAGAGAGAGAGGAAACTGGTGGATTGTACAGAATAGGAGAACTGGAGTGTGTTAATTACATCAATGTTGGAATTGTTCCATTTCCTTGGATACACATTGGGCTTGTTGGAAACCGGTAGCGGCTGCTACTGCACTCTGCATGTGAACCATTGTTGCAATCTTTTCTCGGTGAATCATCTCTTCTCTCTTGCGGTGGACTTTCCGTTCCTTTGCTCTCCTATTCAAACATAGCAAAATATTTTGATGATTAATTACAAAGTATGAGAGTATGACGATGTTTAAGAGACGCATTTGCAAAATTAATTTAATTATTTGCAAAATATATATGCACACTCTCTGCTACATTTAGTTACATTTTTCTAAACATTATTGAGCATAGAAACATGGCTTTTACCTGTTTTGAAACCAGATTTTGACTTGTCGTTCTGATAGTCCCAGACCAAGTGCCAGTTCAGCTTTTCTCCTGATTGTGATGTACCGACTGTAATGGAATTCTTTCTCCAACTCCAGCCGTTGTGTATCTGAGTAGACCACTCGGTACTTATCTTTTGTTCGAGTTTTACCTATTCAAAAAAGGGAAAAAAATTGATTGAAATTTTCTAGCACATATTTTGTCATAAGTATCACATCATCATTAAATCTATCCTCCACCCCCTCTTCACACTTTCATTTGGTGTGTTCATTTACCTAGAATTTAAGTGTAATCAGACTGTGCGTCGATGGACATGACATTCTCAAATCTGTCAAATACTCCACTCGAACACAGGAAATAGATTGACAATATGAAGGGATGAGTGTGTGTGTGAGTACGTTTGTACTGGATGTCTTTATTCTAACAAAACTTACATGACAATTGACATGACATGAGAGTGAGTGTGGTGTGTGTAGTGTAATTTTATGTATTATTGTAATGTGCATTAAAATGTTGACTTTACGTCAGACAACAAGACGACCCATGACTGGACACACACAAATACACACACATAATACACTAGTCTGAGTCGCATCCCTGTCGTCGTCGTTTATCCATTGACCAAGGAGCCGTCAAAGGTAAATCACACACACACACCTGCACGTACACACACACACACAGTCGGTGTATGTATTGCATGAGAATTTGTATATTGGAGGGAAGTAAGTCCCTGATATACTAAATAGATAAGCGATTTAAATATGACCAGTGCATCGAATGTGAAAGTCAATTGCATCATATATGAAGGATTACTCTCGTCCCACTGAGCCATTCCTTACAAATGGATCATGCCGACATGGTCCGACTGGAGTGCGGTCCCTTTCTGCCCTTATCGGAGGATTTAGATTAATTGAGAACCTCGTCAGAGGGAAAGAGAGGAGAGAGAAAGAGAGAAAAAATTGAATCAAATCAGAGAAAGAAGAGAATCACAGTTTTACTGATACCGACACAACACAATAGCTAACCTGTATTCCTAATTCTATTTTTCCACATGGAATTGTTCCTCATCTTTTCACTACATGGCAACAAACACGTTTTTCAATTCCCCTTTATTTAACGAGATGAGAAATTACAACGAAATGTGTCATGAAATATTTGGACATAATGATTAGACGTGGAATTCATGTAAGGAAAAGAATTTTTTCAACTCTCTCTCTCTCTTCTTCCTTCCAAGAATATTAAAGACCAAAAACTCATTATGGGGATACAAAGAGATTAGGGAAGAAACGGTAGTAAGTAATGAAGAGAGAAAAAAGTAGAGTGTATTTACTGGAAGGATCAAATTTTATTTGGTGGTTAGGATGGGTTGTAAGATCTCTCTCTCTCGTGTTTCGTGTGTGTAGTAGAGTAGGACATGAAGAACAAGAGTTCAGTAGCCAAAAAAGAAATGTTTTTGAGGAAGAGGCAGAGAGACTGAAAGAATTGGGTTTGTGGCTTAGATAAGATATTGAGTAGTTGAAAAAAAATGTATGTTTGCTCTCTGTCTTGTCTTGTGTCCGTTGAGTTGCGGACACATTTTAGAGTTAAAAAAGATGGGACAAGGAGTGAGAGGGAAACAATGGACAGAGAAAGAGAAACTTTTGCAGATAGAGTTGAAAAATTATGTGTACATACACAAAAAGTACACACACAGAATGTGTAGACTAGAGGAAGAAATAAAGAAGGACAGATATTGTAGTATGGATTGGCCATGCCATGGAAATGCCGACATCTCTTTTAAATTGAGTAGGAGAAGGAGGAAATATAGAGGACAGAGAAAATGGATATATCAAGATAAAGTGGGGATGGTGTGTGTGCCTTCAACAGGGAATGGTCGTCAGAGAGAGAGAGAGAGACAGGGAGAGAGACCGTCTGAAGAGAGAAAAAAGAGACAAGTTGTTTTGTTTTGACATGGGGCACGAGAAAGCTCTTGTGTTTTGGCTGTGAACAAATGTCTCTCAAAACATTCCTTTTATTTTGCTGGAGGGGTGCTGACCCTAAACAGCTATTCTTTTCGTCACGCTTCTTCTCCAGTACCGTTTAAACTTTTGCCTTTGCCTTTTAGAGTCACCGAACCACTTTATGTCCAACTTGACTTGTTCCCTCTCTCCCTCTCTCTTTTCTTTGATAATAGAAGAGAAGTCTAAACAGACCAAGCCTACAGATGAAATACTACAACAACCATTCTCTCTATTCTGTACAGGGTGAATGTGTGTGTATATCAAGACACGTACATAATTGTATTGTTCATCTTGTTTGGAAGCGCAAGCTTTTACACATACAAAAGAAAAAGAGACTCTCCCTCCCTTCAACACATGAAAGAGAGAGAGAGGGAGATAGATAGAGAGATCCATTTTCATTTCTTCCATCTTTTATTCTTTTTATCTCACCTATTGGCTCTTCCTCAAGAAAATACCCTTTAATCTGTTGATGAGACAATCGAAGCATGCGTTGTGTGTGCCCCTAATCTTCTACCTTAGCTTTACATCCAAAGATCCATTTTTTGTGATTTCTCTAATCAATCGAATATTTGGAAGCACTTTTTAAAGAGGTGAAACTATTGGGTTGGTTTAATGCACGCAAATGTGTTCTGTGTGTACATTAGGTTAATGTACAAGAAAAGTTCTCCCATTAAATGACACTTGCACTGGGAACAATGGAAAAGGAAACTTTTTTCATCCTTCTCTATAGCCACATGAACAAATACAAAGAGAGAGAGGGATGGTCAATTTTAGGTGACACTTTAGGAAGCAATTCGTCGGCTGCCTTTGAAATAAAAATCCTAAACAACAAACAACAACCCTCCTCTTCTTCTCTTTCCCCTTTTTTGGGGTCTCAATTACAATAATGTCTCTGTCCTTTTTCCATCCTTCTCCTTCAGTATCCTTCCTTCCTTTAATTTACTTGACTTTACTTCCTTCAACAACAACAAAGATAATGTGGCATAATAAAGTAATTTCCAAACGTTTTGACGTTGGCTAATTTCAAAAAAATAAAATTTATATGAATTCAAATATGATTAGCTGAATCAATAAAAGTGTAATCTGATAAATCTATTCTAGCATATTGGGTTTAGACTGTATGTCTCTCTCTCTGCGTGTGTGTACACCTGCTCAAATTATTTGCATTGTCGATTGGATTAAAAGAATTAGCTACCCTCTCTTTTTCCACGTAAAAAATATTTAAAAAATGAAAAGCTGGAACAGATGGTCATTCTTGTATTGTACATCCTTCTTTTTTAAAAAAAGAGTTTCTTGGTAATTCATTCCTTGGGCACAAAACTGAATCCATTGGATTATACCCATTTGTACCTTTTAGTAGTATAATATTGTACAAGGAGACCGACTAGCCGACATTTTTTGGATATTTTTTAAGTCTTTCTAGGGGTGGCATAGAAAAAGACCTGATATGTGTATATACAGTTGGCAGGTAGGCCATTGAACTAAAAAATGTATATAGACTTGTGACTCTAGTAAAAGGAGTGAAGGAAGCTAATGAAGTTTTTACTGTTTGAACTTGGTCAAACACTTGACTCTCTTTGGAGTTTCGTTTAAAAAAGACATACGCTTCCACACATGACAAAAGTAGGAAGGCTGGAGTATACAAGTTATCTGTTCTTTTGGTAAAGCTTCATGGACCGACCCTACCACGCCCCTCTCACTTACACAGTCCTTTGACTCAATTTCATATTCCGAAATCCAATTACAATGTCCATCCCTTTCATACATTCTCTGTGTACATGAACCCCACCAAATGAACAAGTGTCTATGAATGGAGGGTGCCTTTCAAAGAGCAAAAGCCGAAATTTTTTTGCATTGCCTTCCCTAAATTCTAAATATATATTTGATACGCTGTGGATTATGAATATGATTAAAAAGAAAACTCACCACCGGAATTACTGGATACACTGTAAGAGGGTTTTTTCATCCATTCATAAGGGGAACGGGCTTGGGCAGGTCTTTGAGGATGTAAGGATGTTTGATTGAGATTTTGTTGAGATCCGAGCATGGAGCCGTTCAAGGATGTGACATTAGAGGTGAGATGTCCCACTCCACCAAGTTGACAATGATTTTGTTGTTGTTGACCAACACCACCGACGACACCAGTAGCGGGTGAGCCACTACTACTGACTCCATCCGAAATTGCCATGCCAGAGTCGGGTGAGTGAGGAGTACCGATACTGGGACCAGCGGAACTAACCACGGGGCCTTGCATCTCTTGGGAGGTATTCTCCTATTTATTCAGGGGAAACATAGAGAGTTATATAAAGGTTTCCAAAATCCCACATGTTTATATACCCATCCAAAAACAGAACATTCAATGTGAACCCATAAATTTCATCTAACAAACTACTCCCTTGTCCCCGTCAAACCATGTGGCCAACCTACATATCTATTGTGTGTCGACCACACTTTGCCATTTCTCATTCTTCCTCTCTCTCCCTCGTGTCTATTTTCATTTTGAGTGGGGTGAGAGTGTGATTAGTTTTTTAGCATATGAAAAATTGTTTCGTTTGATTTGAGTCGGAGTTTGCTAAATGAAATTTATGAATTTGCAAAAGGATAAAAGAGTTGAAATGATTTTAGACTTACTTGAGGATTGACACCACCGGAACAGGGTCCAAATTCCGTTTTGAAATTATTAATATTATTATTGTTGTAGACATTAGAATTTGGACTATGATTGCCATTGACCAAAGCACCTCCACCATGACCCACTGTGACCCCAGTCTGAGTCACAGATGAGTTTGGGGATGGTGTGGAAGAGGGTGGGGAAGGTTGTTGATGAGGGTAGAAGGAAGCGGTGGTGGAATGATGACCATGTTGATGTGGCCATTCTTCATACCCGGACACAATATTTCGATGACAGGCACTGTAGACGGTGGGTTGATGCCAGGAGGCGGCAGCTGCGATGGCAGAATCTGAGGTCATATTTCCAAATTGATGATTATAGTGATGGTTAGTGTGACAGTTGAAGTCTGGGGCCATGTTTGGGGAGAAGGATGTACTGGACACTCCGACGGCGGAAGTCGGAGGTCCAGATTGATGGTGATGGTGGTGTGGGTGGTAGGATGGGTAGGCTGGGGCAAAATAATGATTTGGAGTTGGAGATGTATGATGATGGTGGTGATGTCCACTTCCAGTTCGACTGAACATTGCACTGACTGGATTGTAGTAGGAGACCATACTGCCTGTACTGGAACTCGTCGTCGTCGACGTCCCCGTGTCCCAACTATTAAGAGATTCTTCCGTGATCCTTGATTCTTCTTCTTCCCAGTACTTTGGGAGGAACCCAGTTCAAATAACTTGAGTCACTTTTTTTCAAACTATGAATATTACAACTACACAATTCTTCTAATTATTTCCAACTATTATTTGTCACCATTTGCTTTTTTGCTTGTCAAATTCCTTTAATTTCTCTACTCACTCATGATCCGCAAAAGGAAGAGAGAAGTGATGCAGTCACAAAATTATTGACAAATTTTTCACGAAGCACAATTTCTTTGCACGAAGAGAATCCACAAACAAAAAAAAGCAGAACTATTCTTTTTTTCGAAAAATTCGCTTTTGTTAATTAGTACAAAAGACAAATGGACACAAACTCTTCTCCACAAATAAAATATAAATATTCTTTTTGAAGAGATGATGAGTTGATGTGAACAGGGCGCAGAGGACACTGAAGTAATATAACAAGTGTGTAATTGATTTATAACCTACTTTACTTTTTTTCCCTCCCTCCCTTTTCTCTCTCTCTCACTTTGACTTATGTAAAAGATTTTTTGATTTTTCCAGGAGCTGGAAAACAAGACGTTCTTCAATTGAATGTCACTGGATGACTCGTAGATTCAAGATCAATTTTGTCCTTATCTACTGGACCTCGTCTCCTTTCTCCTCCTCCTTCTCTTTCTTGAGTGTGTCTGTATATGTACAGAGACTGAGAGATTGTATGATATGGGAGTAGTAGTTCTCTCTCTCTTTTTGTCCTCAAATACACTCACACGTACACATACACATACACTCTCTAATAGAGTTGTAAGTGTGTCCTCACCTCGTCCTCGTATAACAAAGTTATGGAGAGTTGAACCGTCAGTTTGGGACTATAGTTCTGCAGCCAAATGTTGCAATAGAAATAATAGACCTTTGGGGGACGGAACAGAGTACAATCTAAAATGTTCCACAGCCAACCAGTCAGCTCATTGGGGCTGTCCAACCCAGCCCTAGCAAAAGACCGCCTAGTCAAGAGAGAGAGAGAACCCCCATATTATCTTCTCTCGTCCTCCGGGATTTTTTTTCCTGCGGCTTCTTCCTTTCGTCTTCTCCTCCACCCCATCAGCTTCTTTCCCAAGCGACTTCTTCCCTCACTCTTCCTCGCCTTTTTTCCCGTGTGCCATTCCCATTACTTACATTCCCCCCTCTCCTTCCCTTCATCCAAACCTCCATCAAGACTACATTGTACAGCTTTTTTCCTCATAAAAATCGATAATTTCCCCATTTTCTACCCTTAGTATGTCTCCCATGCCTCTGTGTGTATGTACGACTCTTTAATCCTTTTTATTCTGGTAGTCCTTGTATGTATTTGTGTGTTCACACTTTGAATTTTTTCTCCTATCTTTTTACATCTGCACAATGAGAGGAGTCTATCCTGCCAATTAATTGGTACAGTTAACCTACGGTTAATGTGCATTTGAGAAAATGAGCTTTGGTGAGAAAAGTGGGATTGTCAAGAGTTAATTAAATGTAACTTCATTTGTTACCGGATGATGTTTCCCCTCTCCTTTACTTTAAATTATGCATTAAGCTAAGGGGTGGTTTCTATTCAATAAATCGAGTGTAAGCTAGTAGGGAATAATTAAGTGGATTTTTTTGTGTTGAGAAATGGAAGAATAATTGCATAAATTAAGGAAGCATCATCAAAATGGAATTTAATGATTCCTTTTATCCGAGCTCGAAATGCTTGATAATTTTTGCATAATTTTATGACAGATAACGTTGTTGTAAAAGAGGATTTTAAAATTTTTATTCTCCCAATTAACTGCAAGTGTGTAAGATATGCGATTATCAGAATATGCAACTTGTTAATTAACATAAAAAATTCGTACCTGCTTTTGTGACGATCCTTTTTCAGGAATAAAAAGGAAAATGTATTGAGTAGGTCAGTTTTGATACTAATTAATTTAAATTTAATGATCCGAGACTAAATTGGTAAGCTTATTGATAGGGTGACTATTTATATGACTATTTATGACACGTATTTCTAGGAATTGTGTTTCACCTTCACCTCTGACATTTAATTCTCTAAAAATGGGTGGACGACTCAGATAGTAAAAACAAGAGATGACTAATAAAAGTGGTAAACGCATGAACGGCATAGTAGAGAGGGTGTGTAAAATTTACACTGTAAATGGTATCACTTTTTCGGGAAAAAAGGACTGACTGACCTAGTCACACTGAAATTGTGAGACGAAGGGTGGGGTAGGGTGAGAAGAAGAGTTTTCATAGTGAAGTCGTCAATTATGGGGATTTTATGGAGGTGATAATTATATAAATATAGTCAAATAATGTTTACAATAGGCTTCTAAATACGACAACCGTTGTAAACATTTACTTCTCTCTCTCTCTCTCTCTCTGTGAACCCTTTCACCCCCACACATTTTACTACACGAGGTATCATCATCACCTGTGGTTCCACACAAACTTATTTAGTACCTCCTTATTTAAATTGTGATTATCTTTTTGTTTACACAATTCACAGGGACATTCTCATGATCATATACACAAATTATGAGTTCATCGCATACAATTTGTCACCCGCTACACGGATTGTAGAAGTGGTGTGTAGAAGTGTAGTAGTGGCAAAATAAATCGTTTTTTCTCCCTGTCTTCATAAAAAATGAGAGAAGACAAAGATGCCTGTAATATGAAATTAAAGGGAGACAAAACACGTCCCATTGCTCATACACACAGAAATCTCAGAGCATGACAGAATTTTGGCAAAAAAGGAGGAGAAGACTTGAGAATGAAACATAGTTGAAAGTGTAAGACAGGAAATAGGAAATTAAAAACTCAACTAATTACCCCATCCATTTTTCTATTTGAAACATTGTATCAAATCCAAAAAAAGTTAATTCCTCCTCCTTCATCCCTAATGTGTCTATAGGAGTCGTAAATTCATTTGTAAAATGAATTAGACTAGCCACCTTATTTCAAAGAGATTTACAGCAGCGGAAATAATAAATATATAAAAATTATTTTGCAACCAACCACATAGGAAGCTCAATGTTTTACTCCTTGAGACCCCTCACACACACACATACTTACATACTGAACATTATTATCATGGTGTATAATATGAAAAGCTGAAGCACCTGTACACACCTGCAATAAACACACACACACAGAAATTACACGGGATTATTGTCCATGGACGCTCTGCTGGAACTTAAAAACTCTAGAATGTTTCAACTTTCTATGTGAATCCATGTCTTAAGCTCGGAATAAATACTTTCAAAAATAATAAATACACGTAGCTTGTACTCAACGACGTTAAGAAGCTTCATACAATTAAAGCTTGTAGCTACTCAACTTTCTTACGACCAACTTCCGTCAAAAAATCCAAGCATTATCTCATGCCTTCCTCTTTGTTTCACCTTCCAATTGTACGTGACACGTTTTAGCTAATAAATTAATTACGTCAAAATCCCTGATCACACACACACACAATTTGTGCACAATGTTGAGAATTTTATTTTTAAATGTATCTCATTTTTCTCCCAAAGAACTTTTGTAATAAATTTTTCTTTTCCACTCGAGCAAAATGTGGCAATTGCAATAATTAATTTTCTCAATATTTTATTAAAAGAAAAATTACCTCTAAAATTCCAAAGATACCAAGTTGTTCACTGAACGTTCTAGAATGACGATTAAAATTTAAGTGCCATATAAATTCGCATTAAATTTATTATAAAATCTCACCTGAGAATTGGTTGACTGTCTTTTCTTCTCTCCATAAAACAATAAATCTTTCACAAGACGAGGAGAACTTAAAAGTCATTTTTTAGGAGTAAACCTTTCATCAATAATTTACAGGTTAAAAATATAAAATGAGAGAAAAAAATCTAACAATTCTACTGCACTGATTTTATGAAAGTACAGACAACCGTACAGTACAATAATAGAGACATTTTGAAGCTTTTGGAATCGTCCCTTGTAACTCTTCTTACGTCTTAATAGAGGGGTGCATGAGAGTCAGGGAATTTTGCGTAGTCTTTATGAGTCTAATAGGTATGATGTGGGGTACGTATTGTGTGTGTTATAAAATGGAAGAATGAATTGCATTTAAGAAATATATATATCCAATTATTATTATACAAGTATATGGCCAAATAAAACAATCAGCATGGTAGTAGCCGACAGAGACTATGTTGTACATTTAGGAGGAGAATGCATACGGAATCTTACAATGTAATACTTATTTTTCCTCTTGACTTTGTATGCATTTTGCATTTAATTGCACACCCCTGTATCTTCCTCTTTTTTTGCACCAACACAATTTTATG
>WJFB01001164.1:0-36450 GCA_009870185.1 Pygmarrhopalites habei
AGAGGCAACATTTGTTATTTTGGCCATGGCGAACACGGTGGTATACATGAAATTTTTGTGACACTTCACACAAAAAAGTTGGTTCCGAAAATATATATATGATATATAACACACACAATCCTGACTTGTTCAATTTCTAGTAGTATTTACGACACAGCTACAATAAAGGAGAAAAAAGAATTTGTAGAAAAATATTTTATTTTTTTTGTGTCCAAGAGACAGGGGTAATATGTCATTTAATTGCATTATTTGATACTTTGTTTTTCTCTGGGATATTTTCATTTTCTTTTTACGTAGTAAGATTTTTTTTTTTTTATTTGAAATTTGACACGACATATAGTGAGTCATTTTTACTGTGTCTTATTGCAAAGAAGAGTTTCAAATGACAGAAAAGTCGTATTTTAAAGATACGTCTAGTTTCTACCACAGTCACACAACTGTGTGCTGTGTGTACATATCATTGTACATATCATTGACCACAGTATATGGTCAGCATTTTTTGGACAAAAAAATATTATATTCCTTAATGTTTACCCCTCTTTTCGCAGAAGAATCTCAAACCTTTTGTACTGCCTAAAACAGTCGGTGACTATTGTACTTCTAGGCGATTTTCCAAGTAATGGGGTAACCTAACCCCTGACTGAAAATCTTGGAAAGATATTTTTATACTAAAAATGAGAAATTGACATTCTTCATCAATATTGTATGTCAATAAGGGTCTAAAAGGACAAAACACTATTGTCCTGTACTAATTGAGCAGGGGATGATGATAATGTCCTTGTTTTGTCTATAAATACTTATACGTTCCGGGGTAATGGGTAATTTGAAATAATTAATGTCGTGTAAAATAAAAGTAATTATCCCACACTGCGTAGACCATTTAAAGTCAAACTCTCTGGGAAATGGATAATTATATTTAATTTGACACTGAATTCATGAAACAGGATTAATTCCTCACGTGTAGGTACTCAAATATACAGAATAGGATGGGGATGAGTTCAAATGGTCAGAGTAAAATGACTATGCATGGTCTACATTTTTAAAATATATATTATGGGACATCCAGACGAGGGATCATCAAAATAATAGTTGGTATATTATAATCATATTACAGTAGAAGTACAGAAGAAGGTAGTATTAGTCAGTGCAATTTGACGCTGACTCTGTTACATATGTCAACTTTACAATACGTTAAACCGCACACACACACGGTTTAACTGAGGTATCCTCCGTTTCTGTATAAATGAAGGAAGGTACAAGGTACATAGGTTGAAACTTATTCAAAATTCATACATAACACATTTAGTGTGTGTGTGTAAGTGACAGGCATGTGAGGGACTGAATCATTGTTGAGTAAAAGTTGTGATGTATTGCATGAGAAATTCTCATTGAGAATTGGTATTAGTCCAAACTCCAACAGTCAATTATTATCCATGCATGTACATAAATAATAATAATATATATAGGTGAACGTGTCGGAATGAAGGAAGGAAAAGTACAATATGAGATTTGAAATTTGACTCACATTTTGGCTATGTATTTTTATAATGGGTAGTTATAATGATAAGTACCGATTATTAAAAATACTTTGTACCTGTGTACTGTGTGCGGGGATTGTTTGACTGGAGTAAAATGTAGTTTAGTAGTAGTTTTTTACGAGCACATGCTTTCTTTAGTAGTATGACAGTCGATGTAAAATATATATATTGAAGAGAAGAGGAGGAGGAGGAGAACTCACACACAGTCAGTAGTAAAATAGATGGTCTCATCAAATTATTTAAAAAGATACTCTCTCGCGTACATAATACTTTGGGTGGACGTGATCCAGTTTAGTCTAGTCTGTGTCTAATATAATTCATATTGTAAGTATTTATAGGTGGAGAGAGAACTATGTAGTAGTAAGTAAAAGTAAGTAGACTCAAAGTAGAAAGAGTTTTGAAAAATTGGATGGTTGATCTGATGCAATTCTCTCTCTCTCTCCCTCTTGACTGTTCCTTTTCCAGTAGAGTTGCTCAACAATAATATCGATCCAAGGGTTGAAAACTGAGGTTTTCACATGGAGGTCAAGGCGGGTATCGATCCGTCTCACATAGTTGCCTAATCTCAATTCCTTTCCACGTTGTCCTCGCCTCTGACTGTACTTGTATACAAAGAATACATGGCATTTAATAGTTGAGAGACGACTAGTCTTTAAGTTGGTCTCTGTGCGTCATGTTTTCTCTTTTCCATGCATTTTTCGGGTATCAGTACTACTTGAGGTGAGAGTTGAGTTTTACATATAATTATTATTTCATCTCTTCTTCCTCACGCGTCATATAAATATTCTCCTCTTCTTCTTCTTCAATCTTCAGTACACTACATATACAGTACAGTACACACACACACAACAACAAAGAATAATCGACGAGGTGCAAATTGCTGGAAAGTAGAAGAGAGAGAGAATATTATTATTATCCTCTTGCTATACACTGTATACTAGTTAGACAAGTAGCTAGTTTCATTTTTTTACAAGTTCAATTAGAGGGCATTCATTTTAACGTTGAGGTTCTGGGTCGACTCTCACTCCGTCCGTATCGTGTGGTATAGGAATTTTTTCAAAAAATACACACCTACATCAGAGAGAGAGAGAGAGAGGATTATTTGACTCTTTTTTTTGTCTGTCAAGTGTAAGTAGTAGTATTGTATCATCTACACACACACACACACACACAGAGTTACACACACTGGATTTTGTATTTACAATTTTAGCTCATTGTCAAGGTCTACCTTTGGCGTGGATTCAAACAAAACGGGGATTCTCATCTAGCCGAGTCGGTATGCATAGCATGGAGAGTACATATAGGAATGGGAGAGGAGGATTGGAAAATGCTCGAAATTTTGTCTCCTCTTCCGATATATGCGACTGCATGACTTCTTATGTATTCGTGTGTATTTTGAGCCTCGGATCCATCCTCTGGCCCGTAGCCAAGTTCCCCTCCAAAGGGAGTGCTGCACGTCTATAGAGCCCCGCGCGATCACTCTTCCACTTCAGTCGGAGTTTTTCTCTTGTTCTGTTCACATCTCACTTCTTGTCGAGTCTCACTTCTCTTTCGTAATTCACAAATTTTCTCTCTCTCTCTTTATTTCCTTGTTCCTTCTCCAGTCTCTTACACTTCTTGTAAACCCTGTTTACTCGAATTTTGAGGAAAATTTTTATTTTTTCCACACACAATTTTCACTTTTCTTCTTCTATTTTCCACTTTCCTAGAAAATCCGGAATGGTTGACGCAGCTACCGCCGAGAAATTGGAAGCCGGATTCCGCAAACTTCAAGCGGCTGATGGCTGTAAATCTCTTCTTAAGAAATATTTGACTCCCGAGGTTTTTGACAAACTTAAGGGTCTCAAAACTTCTTTCGGATCCACCCTTCTTGATGTCATCCAGTCTGGTAAACTACCCCTTAAAAATTTTTTTCTTCTCTCTCTCATTTTCGTCGTTCTCTGTCGGCTGCCGGCACAACCTCTCCCCTATTTTGTGTGTGTCATATACATATATGAAAGTGTGTGTTGCCATGTCTTGCACACACACGCCTTCGACCAAGGCCCAGTCAATGCAATGGGGGGGGGGGTGATGGATACACACCACACGAGTTAAAATTCAATTTCATACAACCTAAAATGTGTACGTCATCTTCAATCTTTTTTCTCTTCTTTAGGTGTGGAGAATTTGGACTCTGGTGTAGGTATCTACGCCCCTGACGCTGAATCTTATGCCCTCTTTGCTGACCTTTTTGACCCGGTCATTGAGGACTACCATAATGGATTCAAGAAATCCGATCACCATCCAAAAAGTGATTTCGGAGATGGCAGTGCTTTTGTCAACGTTGATCCTGAGGGAAAGTATGTGATCTCTACTCGAGTTCGATGCGGGCGTTCTCTTGAGGTATGAATATTTTATTTGTTTGTTTTTTTCTTCTTCTTTCAATTTGAAGTTTACCCAAGTAGATTGTCTCTTGAAGGGAGGTTGCATATTAAAGTGGAATCATAGTTGTAAATAATTTATTTATACTTTTTTTAGGGATACCCCTTCAACCCTTGTCTCAATGAGGGACAATACAAGGAGATGGAGAACAAAGTTTCCTCTACCCTCACTGGACTCACCGGTGAACTCAAGGGAACTTACTATCCCCTCACTGGCATGACCAAGGAAGTTCAACAAAAACTCATCGATGATCATTTTCTTTTCAAGGAGGGAGATCGGTTCCTTCAGGTACGCCCCAGCTCATTCACCTTTTATTTTTCATTCACAGTTTTCACTCTTGTACTACCATTACAGCCAAGCTGATTCTAAAATTAGAACCAGGGACGTCGTCCAACATGACAGACTAGTGTTGAAAAAAAAAACTCAGTCTTGTGGCGCTATTTGTGTTGTAAACCGGCTATTGACACTCATTTTCATTTGCATTATTTTGAAGGACGCCCTGGCATTTAAAAATTACTGCCTGTATGACATTTACATCCTTAATATAATAATAAAATTTACTTTTTTTTTCAGGCTGCCAACGCTTGCCGATACTGGCCCTCTGGTCGTGGTATCTACCACAATGACGACAAAACCTTCCTTGTCTGGATTAATGAAGAGGATCATTTGCGAATCATCAGTATGCAAATGGGAGGTGATCTTGGAGCAGGTCCGTTTTTCCTCCTTTTCTGTTAATTTTTAATTACAAACAACGATATAGTACATGTTATTTATTTATGATTGGTTGGTTTTTTTTCTATCTTTATCTCATCGTAACTTTACACCATTTCTTGGAACAGTCTTTCGCAGACTCACTGCCGGTACGTTGACATATTTATTTCAGTATTAAAATAATAATATTTTGTGTAAACTCTCAAGTTCACGTACATATATGTATTCCTATCCTCACATTCACTTGACATTTAATGTCATTTATATAACTCGGTGATGATGGTTGTTGACTTTTGCATTTCAAGATCATATGTGTATAGAAATGTACGATGGGTTCCTTTGTCGCTCCCCTACTCACTCTGATAGAGTTGTTATCTCTTTAGTCTTTTCCACGATATAAAATATTCGTTCAGAATAGAGCAGTAGAATATTATTTTTTCGAAAGATAAATATAGTCAACTCTCTCTCTCTCTCTCTCTCTCTCTTGTTATATGCAATATGTATAAAAATCCATTCCTGATAATCTCACTTTGCGACGAGTAGAATATGTATTTATACATGTGTATGGATGAGCAGACACAGAAGCATGTACTTGAGCCAAATTTTTCTAACCTTCATATGGAGAATCTGGTTTGGTTTCATATGACACTAGACTTCTTTTTTTTTCTGTCTCTTTCTCTCTCACTCCTCTTCTTTTGCTCTTGTGCACACACAAGTAATGCTTAGGAAACTATTAGCATATATATTTTGTCTACAATGCCAAGAACTTGTCAGATACTTGAAGAAGTCTTCCTTTTCATTGCTCAATCCATACTTAAATATGTATGCATGTACTTGAGTATTGTAGATGTATATATGAAACTCTGAAGATCTCTTACAAGCGTCGATGTACATGTGACAAATTCTCAAGTATAATTTGTAAATGTGATGATGTGATGGGATGCATATGTTTTTCTTGAGAGTTTCAACAGTTGAGAATCGTAACTAACATTCAACAATTTTAACAATCTTCATGTGGATTTTTTGTTAATTTTTTTCTCTCTTCTATTCCTTCAAGGTGTCAACGAAATTGAGAAGCGTTCAGGATTCTCTCGCTCTGATCGGTTTGGATTCCTTACTTTCTGCCCAACCAACTTGGGAACCACCATCCGAGCATCGGGTAAGAGTAATTCTTACAAAAATCACATGTACCGGTTTTATTTTTGTATTCGTGCACGTGGAGATTGTAACAAACATTTATGACGAAAAAGTGCTATATGTATCACTGATAATCATCTTTTCCTTACTTTTATTTAGTTCACATTGGATTGCCCAAATTGGCTGCCAACCGTGAGAAGCTTGAGGAAGTTGCTTCTAAGTACAGTCTCCAGGTAAATATTATGTTAATTTTATGACACGGATCGATCACAAGATTCTTGTTGTTGTTATTACCCATGTAATATTCAAATCGTAATCGATTCCTTTTGTACTACTACTATGACATTCTTATTATGGCCGGTAGTCAAAGGCTGTCTTTTCTCTCGTGTAACATTATTATTCTTAACATCTCCAGGTCCGTGGAACTCGTGGTGAACATACTGAGGCTGAGGGTGGCATTTAGTAAGTTACCTTGTATTTATTTTACAATATATACATAGTTCAGGTAGAAAGTACAATGTGGTAATATGTTATTTTTTACTTTTTCTTCTCTACAGCGATATCTCCAACAAGCGTCGTTTGGGACTCACTGAGTTCCAGGCTGTCAAGGAAATGCAAGATGGTATTACTTCAATTTTTATTTCATTTCAAATTTTGAATTTTGTGTGCAGAAGACAAAAGTTGAAACGAAAGAGTAGGAATACTACTCTTTCGTCGAGACACCCTTCAAAATAGTCATTATATTAATAATTTACCTATTGCGATTTACCACCTTTATTGTGTGCCTAATTTCAACATTCCTATTTCGTGAATTTTAGGTATCCTGGCTTTGATCGAAATAGAAAAGTCCTTGTAAATGGTAAGTGACGAGAATAATTTCTTGCTAATATTATAGTAGAAATTTTAATTATGTTGAGTAAATTCTAAACATGTAGTCAGTAAAAAATTAGTAAAACATAATGATTAAGTAGATTAGTTTACTCAAAAGTCATAACACTTTTACATCTTTATGTTCTGAACCTGAATCGATTTGATACAGCAATGTACTGAAAAACCCTTTTGTTGTTTTAGGCTACAACAACAACCACATTATTCGAGTCATTCAAGAAAAAAACAGAATGTAGGATGCAAGATCTCCGGGCTCATAATAAAAAAAATAATATATTATATATATAAACGTACTAATATAAAAATACACAAATATTATATTATACGTACAGAATAATTATAAAAAGTACTGAAGAATCCTTTACAAAAGTGAGCAAAAAAATAATAAAATCCGAGAAATGAACATCTGTCTCATAAAACTGGTATGTGTATTACAGTTTATTTAAAAAGCTCATACTTTGTGAAAGCTGTATACAATCTAGCTTGTGTTATCGCTATTTACTTTGAGAAGGCTCACAATCCACAAAATTATTACAAAATGTCTTCAATTACAATTTGATTTCCATGTGGTTATTTTTTAAAAGATTGTATTAGTTATTTACATCACATGGCACACAAATTCAGATTTTTTGGATAATGTGACGTTCTGGGGCAAACAGATGCCACAATTTAAATATTGGGTGTGGAGGAATTTCAAGGGTCACTATCATACTAATTTGACACAAGTCAGAGGCTCACAAGAAGGTCAACCTTCTATACATCGTAGTTGAATACTCATGTAAACTTGAAAGGAATTGTAATTAATGTGTCGTTTATATGCAAGATAAGAAGGGAATCAAAATTGCATGAAGCAGATTCGGATTCTCGGTTGTCAGTTACCCACACAGTTTTGGATCTCAAGTATTGTTCGGACTTGGTACGGACATTCCTGTTGTTTGTGTGTAAGGGATATGAAATACATAAACAAAGCATGGGTTTGCTGCGGTTTTATTGGAATTATATCTACCAGTCACGAATCAACTTTTTTTCTCCTCTCTCCTCCTCCTCCTCCGTCCCTGTTGAGTGTGACGGCACGGATTTATCTTTACTCGCTTCATGGCTGAATAGCCAGTATCATAATAAACATGCAAGTACTTATGTTTTTTGTTTGTGTGTGTGTGTCCCTTTCAGTATCTCCCTGAGCGTTTATACCTCAGCTATTTTTCGATTATTTGCAAATCTTAACCATTTAAATTGTGTGTGTATATGTAATATACGTACCATTTGATTTACATCCATCTGATATCTCTCATTGCATTCAGTTGGCATTACATTCAACCCTCAAGCTCCCAAAAAATCAGTGAACTTGGTTTTATTTTTTATTTGTCTTTTTTTATAAATATAAATTTGGGCGAGTCTTTGTTTGCCTCTTAGCCTCCTGTTTTGTGTCTTACATGTGTGTGTATGTCACTGTCTAATGACACTGTGTGTGCCTCTACCACTTGGCTCAATTTCTAACTTCTTGGTTCTAAAATAATAATAAAAAAACTCTCAATGTAATACTGGCGTACCGACGTCAATATTACTATATGAATGAATGGAAATGGAGAGAGAGAGAGGAGTGCTTAACTAACATTTTTTCTTGTTTGTCTTTACTACAATGTAAATAGAGTCAAGTTTAATGCCTGGGGAAAATCATCTACTGTAAATATACATACGTACTACACCATTCTAAAATAATACTAATAAAGATTGTAATACATGTGTGTGTGTGTGTTTCCCAATCTCAACCGTCAAGTCACTTGTCTTACCACCACCGTTTCCTCTAATTTTTGTTAAACAAAAATAATTTCCCCTTCTCTCTCTCTCTAACACACACTAAATCCGCAAAGTTATTTTATTTGCGCACTTTTTTCCCTCTCTCTCTCTTGACTATCATTGTATTACTTATTTACTCAGAAATATGTACCTCCACCACTCCTCCCTTTTTGTTTTGTTTTGATTAACAAGGAGAAAAAGGAGACTCTTTCTCTGTGTGTTCTTATTTTCGTGTCGTTGCATTTTTCCTCCTCAATTGTTAGCTCCTCCATCGAAAAAATTCTTTTATTATTTTATGAATAAATAATATGCCGAGTTATTTTTTTCAGTGCATTTTTCTTCTCCCTTCATTTTCATAAGTTGTGTATATTATGTAGTGCACATGTTTGTACAGGCACATTGTCAAGAGGGGAATCTGCAACATTTATTCATACACTCTTGTCATATTATATTTTTCACCGAGTCACACAGCTGAATCTTTTTTCATATCTGAATCTGTATCATCTGAGCAATACAGATGTTTGGAGTCCACTAGACACAGAGAGAATATATTTTAAGACCACATGCGAGTCAAAATTTTTTAATATTTTTCCCCCTACTCTGTCAACCATTAATACAAGGCTAATATGAGATGGAAAAAATCTGTAGCCTACTCACTAAACTAAAGTTAACTAGGATTGCAAAAGACAAGAGAGCAAACCAAAAAAAGGAACGACACAAACGAATCACCTCAGAATATTTTATGGCTCATTTAATATTGTCCAAACAAAATTCTTTTTTGTCTCGACTCTCTTCTTGAAGTATATGCAAATTGTTATTTTGCTTCTATTATACATTTTTTATACATGTCCATACAAGAGTGAGTTTAATCCTCTTATTTCTCTCTCTCTCTCATCTTCCTACCCTCTTAAAGCACTGCAGTAGAGAGTGTGTGTGTCTTGTAACTTGTAGTGTTGAGAGAGTAAAATACTTTGGGTTAAACTTGCATCATCCATATCTTACCAAATTTATTATTATTTTATTTCCCGTACTAGAAAAATTAGACAAGGATTTGCATTCTACTTCAATTTAAACAAATGAGAATAAAATTTCTGTCATAAATTATGTATATTACTATTATAATATATGGTACTACACGTTGACTTACTAATGTACTATGAAATTGCGGAACGAGACGTTAAATTGAAACAAAACGATGGTGTACATGCATGGATGAACCAAGTTAACTCCTCTCTCTGTCTCTTTATTATCTAACAAGTTAATACGGTCCTCTTTACAAAATCCCCTCTTTTTTTTGATGACCAAATTTTCCGTGAATGGAAGTAAGGGAATTTTCATTTTTATTAACTCTATTAAGTACCGCACAGAGTGTAGTGTACCTGTATAGTGCAGTGTGGTGTAGGCATGGCCAATGAAAATATAATTTAATTTTCCTCCTTCTTGCTAGTGTATTATGTGATGACAACCTTTATTTACAAGTGGAGTATGATGTATAGAGTTAAAACTTTTAACTGTACTATTGTACTAGTTGTGAAAAAATGTATGAAAATTATTTTATTTTTTTGACAAAAGGCTTGAGCAAGCCAAAACCAATTTTCTTGAGCTTGTATTATTATCGTGACGGGAAGAGTACAGATGCACACAAGGACAGTTGTCATTCTCTTCTGTTCAAAAGAGACACACGCACGTCCACACAAAAATAAAATAGAGGATCGAGACAATAGAGTCTGACACTATGTTTACTCTGCTTTACTAAATGCATACAAAAATAATAAATATTTCAAGTGACCAGGTGAGAGAGAGAGAGGGTGGGGTGGGGGAGGACCCAGTCAAAGATGAATAATACTTTACCTTATGGGGTACAATATATCTTCTGTCTTGTTAATAAGAGTCTCATAGGGGTGGATGAGATGTAGAAATGTACAGTTGTGATTACACATTATCAAGTGTACAGATGAGAGAGAGAGGCAGAGAGAGAAAGAGAAGGTTGGGGGTTGGTGGTGTATATTTAATCAGGATCGACTCGTATGATTGCATAGGTATTTATATAAAAATATTTACAACAATTTATTTATATGCACATGCACACACGTCCCTTTTTCGTTGCAAGGGGATGAAGATGGAGGAGACAAGAGTGGCCCTGCACAGAAAAAGAATTTCAATTGAAAGATTAGACTTTGTAATAATAATATTTTGAGTGCTATTGGTGGTGGTGTGTGTGTGTGTGTTTGCGTGTATACTTAGAAGGTAGTACACAATAAAATGATGATGATTACTCTTTGGATGGAAGGTAGAGAGAAAAAGTGTACAAAATTGAACAAAATTTTTGAGAGAGTCGTGGAACATAAATAAAATGTATATTATGAACGATTGGAATGGGGTATTCGAGTATATAGACACTCGTGTCATGATTATGGCAAAGGTGTGTGTGTGTGTCTAAATTAAACAATAGCTAAATATGTTTACCCCCTCAAAACTCCATATACATAATATTAAAGTTATCATGTACAAATTTACACATGTTTCATCTCTCTCTCTCTCTCCGTCTGTCCTCCTCCTGTCTCTCCAATTTCTTCCATTCAAAATTTCTGATTCACATTTTCATAATATAATGCAATGAAAAAATACATTGATGGATACAGGTGACGGCAACCACGACAAACACACAGCAGGACTTATTAATGTACCTACAGACACACATACACACACGTTCTTCGTCTCTCTCTTCTTTTGGCCTCCCCTATTTAATTTCTCTATAGACTTTGACTGTCTTTAGACGGTGATCAGAGTAGAGCCTCATTCGTGAAATGATTTATTATAATTTTGTTAAACTTGCTTGAATGCCGTATCATCATAAATTGTTCACCATTGACTCCCTGCACGATCTCCTCCCCCCATCATCTCATTGATTACATACTAAAATGTACTTACAACAGTCAAGGAGGAGGAAAAACCTTTTGTCATTTAATTCAATTAGGAAATTTACTATATACAAATATCGTGTGGCTGTGTGTGTGTGTGTGTGTTTGTGTGGAAAAAATGACAGACCATAAAGAAAGGACTGATTAAAATTAAAATGTGGTGTGTGTGTGTATTTAAATGATGTTCTTTTTGAACAAATCAATTTTTAATCTGAACAAACAAACAAACAAAGGCCACGTATTATCTCTAAATGGTCATTAATAGAGTCTGAGAAGGAAGGAACCCACAAAAACAAAAAGGGGCAGGTGTACGAGGCAATAAAAAATTAATTAAATCGTTAATGTATCCGTATTTAAAATCCGGAAGGAAACTACACACACACATCATACATACATATTGTATTGTGTACATACACATTTATTCGTACTAATTTACTTTGTGATAATAATGTACAAGGAAACTCACAGCTTCACCTACCATACCTAATGGTTGCTTGACAAGGTTAAATGGGAGCAATAATAATTATTAGCTCTAGTTCTATATACGTTCTCTCTCTATTTCCTCTATTCTCTGATTCTTGATGTTTTTGGTTTATCACTCGTTGCAAATTGTGTGTGCAATGTTAGGACGTATCAAATGATATTTATTTCCCTATCCTTCCTCTTGTGCTATTCTCAGTGTGATGTACAACACACCTCATGTCAATGTATTGCAACAAACTGTGTATGAATAAAACATTCCCATTGTCTCGTCCTTTTTTATGAAAAAATATATAATTGACGAGTCCAAAAAGGTAACTTAATTGATGTAAGAGAGACTGAGAGAGAGAGGAATTCTGAAAAAACGAACAATTGAATCAAGTCCAAGTATAATGATGTGTGTTGTGAGTGTGTGGATGATGATATGGGCTTGCTACACTTGTTCTTGTTTTTTTCTACATTCTTTTCTTTTTGAGACACCTTCATCCTCCATCACGAGTGACGAGAGTGAGTATTGGTCATTGCCGATGGATGACCATACACCATGTTCTGTTGTTGTTACACACACACACACGTCAGTGGAGTGGACTAGACGAATTGTATCCAGCCCATGGAGTGTGTGTGTGTGTATTGTCATTACTAAATCAAATCAAAAGTAATAAAATATGAGTAATGTGAACAGCCTACAGCCTGACAGCTGTCCACAACGAGAGTTGATATAAATTAATAAATTAATTCACAGTAATAAAACTTTAAGCATAGATGAGTTGAGGGGGAGATGAAGAGAGAGAAAGAGAGAGAGAGAATCCGTGCAGAAACTAAAAATTACAACAAAGACTGCGCGAGGCTAAGTTAATACATAATACAAAATTAGGAATTTACAAATGATGATGTTACAAGTTACAATATAACAAGATGAAATAATAATAATTAGTGTGAGAGGGGAGAAGAGAACGTGAACACATTTTTTGTTTGTGTCTATGGAAATTAAGAAAGAGGTGAGAGAGAGAGAGAGAGAGAGAGAGAACTAGAATGATGAGAAGACGATATGGTAAAAGTCAAGAACCAATTATTTGATGGAATTATCAAAACATTTTTCTTCTTCTTCTGCTGCTGTTGCTGCTTCTTCTTCTTCTTGATGATAATAATATTTTTTTAAAAATTATTAATTGAGCAGAAAACATGTGCTGAATTACAGAGAGGACTGAAGACGGTCGAGAAAATGTAAGAGGACACACACACACACAGGGATGAATGAGACGGAGGACCGTCCGTTGTCTAATCATAATGGTAGATGTAAAATTAATGTAAGGGAGGGGGGGATGATAAGGTGATGATGGTGATGATGATGTTGTTGATGATTAAAGACGATGCGTGGGGATAGTTGGTTGGGGACGGTGAGTAGTAGTCCTCCTCACATGCAGGCAGGCAGGTACAGTCCTGTCTTCTGGTAAAAAATTGAGTGACGCAATAATTTTATTATAATAGTTTTTAATGGAATAGAATACCGTGACATGGCAGGGTTACTTCGTGACGCGAGATTTCATGTCGATTTTGTTGTGTGTCGTCGTAATGTGATTATGTAGTGTAGCAGAAAAAGAGAAGAGAGGGTTGGGTGTGGATGTTGATACAGAATAGATATTCTTGTTGTTATTATTATTACACACTGTACTCAGTACTCTACTTTTGTCCTCTACACATCACATACACATACACTCGAGAGAAGGAGAGGTGGAGAGTGAGAAGTGTGGAGGGGAAAAATCCCAATTAGAATCAACTCCTCACCCTTTAACTGTACGATTAATTTTCTTATAAATAAAGTACGACGTATGGGTCAGTCGCTAACTACGATTATTATACTGCATTTTTTTCTTCTCCCCTTTCCTTATCTCTCGGCTCTTTTGCCCCCCTTATCTTTCACTCACTTTTGTCTCTTGTAAATTAAATTCTCTGCTCGTGTAATATCCCCTCTCCCTCTCTGTAGGTGTGTGTGTGTGGAGTGAAAGAGAGGGGTGATGAAAAATCAGCGTTTCCGCTTTTGTCTCATAATTATTAATAGGAATCAATGGGATGAATGCAACCCAATTTGAACGCTGACTCACCCACACAGGCACACACGTACATACACACTTTGGTCTCCTTCCTCCGTACAAATGAAGGGACTAATAAAAGGAGACAGTATCTCTCCACAATGTATGGGTATGGGAAGGAGAATAGTACAAGCCAAGAGTCCCAAAGAAAAGGATAATAAGTGTAAAGTGGATAAGGAAAAAGACAATAAGAAATTAAAATACTTGGACTGTCTGAGCATAATACATATTTATTGTGGCCGGGGAAGCAACACACAATTCGAACGAATGACCAACTCTCATGTGTAAAATCCTGTGTGTATTAATATTTAAATTGTTAATAATGGTTAATTCCTGTGGGAAATTTTAGGAATCCTCCGCGACCAGTGGAAGGAGAGGAGGAGGAGGGTTTGTGCAATATTTGTCAATTCCACCTGCTGTGTACTCTCCTGTCTCCTCAACCAAAAGGAATATGACGAACGGGTTGGGACGGTTTCGTAAAAACACACACACACACAGACAACAGAAGAACAGAGCATATTGTGTGCTACGCTACGCTCAAGAGAATTTGCACTCTCACATGTAAAGTGCATTGCATTTTATTGCACATCATCCCATGCATATTCTTGTGATTTATTGCCATGCTCGAGACCAAACTCCCTTTCTTCTGTTGTCGTTTCTTGTTGCACCTTCGCTGATGATTAGACTGTAAGAATATATTATTATGCTTTACGTGCACAAAAATTGGTCCTCGAGTCTCTCTCTCTCTCTTTCGCACTGTGTGTGCTGAGCTTTGACTTTGGCTTTACTTTTACAGATTTACCGTTTGTGCTGATACACCTCCCTTCATCCTCTCTACATACATCATTATTATATGGATTGTAGTCTCTCATATACTCTACTTTCGTTCTTCAACTTTTGTAAAAAAAAGAAGGAGTGAGAAAGAGGAGTCTTGACAGTGTGGATTGTGTGTGTACTCAGTCACTCAAGAGATATAAAAGCAAAGTAAAGGAGAGGGGGAAAAACGAGTCTTGATATGCTGTACAGTATAAAACTCATCTTAATCTGAGTATATTGCTAATAACTTGCTAACCTGTGCAGTTTTTCCTCTCCTACCTCTACCTCTTACTTTATGATTGTTGTGTGTGTGAGTGTGTTTTTTTCATACCTCCATATCTCCCTCTCTCTCTCTCAAGTGTACACAAGTCATGCTTAGGATAAAATGTATTGTAATGGTACTAAATGTACAGAGCAGGAGAGGAGATTTTTGTATTCTAGTTTTCTCAGCATGATTCCATGTACATGAAGTGTACAGGGCAGTATGTACGTACATATGTACTGAGGCAGGCAAAGAGGCTCCCTCCTTGCCTTTGCCTTTTTGCCATTTTCTTTACCTTGTACAGGGATTGGTGTGTATAATATAATATAATAGCATTACGATTGCCATTCCTTGTCTATTACTGTGTAAATGGACATAATGGCATAGAACTCTCTGTGGGATATTATCCTAACAGAGAGAGAGACACTAACTAGTATTGTACACTGGTGCATATTGTAAAGTCAAAAAAACCAAAGACACAAGCCATGAATGAATGAATGAGTGTGTGTGTGTGTGTAGTCCTCATCTCACACTATAGGACGTACATACATGACTTCCCCATGTACACACACTCACTCGCACTTGCATTTTGCAGAGCACAGCAAAAAAAATTGTACATATTTTTTAACTACCTGCTAAACTGATCTGTGGTCATAATATAGGAGTAAAGATATAGAGTGAATGTGTTTAGTGTGTCATGTTGAAATTGGTCAGAGTCGGAGGAGGATACAGGACATAGGGGTATATAATAATAATATTGTCTCTCTCTCTCTGACTCTTATACTTTATGATGGAGGGAATGGGAAGAAGGGAAAGTAAGGCCCTATGACTTGAAATGGTGGGTTACAGTCTAGTATGTACATGTACGGCTGAGTGTGTTGTACAAACGGCGGTAATATGGATTGCTAGAGTGTGGGATTTTAACTTTTTTTTCACTCTATCTCTTCATTCCGTATATACAGTAGGTATATAATATACTTGTAGTAGAGTTGTGTGTGTGTTACAATAAGACCAACTATTAGAGTATTAGAATTTGCAAAAGCAGTAGCTCCTGTGTACAATTCGCGATTGCATAACTCCGTCTCTCCTCCCCATTTTTTTGCATTTTCTGTCCGTTAGTGGCAATGTGGAGTAGAAGGAGAAGGAGAGATGTCGGCTTAGTAGTTATATACCTGTGTAATGTATTGTGTTTAGTGGACGATGGATATAAGAAAGAGAGAGAATATTATATGTTTTTCCTCTCTCTCCTCTTCTCTCTTCTTGTGTTTGATATGAATTAAATGTTTGTGTGAACTCGTTAGTCAGATATGTATGATGATGAATTTGTTGTACACACACACACCATCACAACCATAATGTGGAGCATAGGAATGGCAAAATAAAAGCTGGGATGGAAAGAACAAACGTGGACGATGATTCTGTTTGTTGTTGTTGGTTGAGGCTGTTAGGAGTTGCTAATGTTGCTGTTTTGCTGTGTGTGTGTGTGCTTTGGTTGAGGTACGCGTTCGTTCGTCTCGTTCACGATGGGCTTCAAAAGAGTTTTCCAAAGGATGCCAATAAATGCAAGTTCTTGCTCCTTATGGTGAGCAAGGTGACTCGTCGTACGGAACGCTAAGCACTTTCGAATGAATGACCGACTTTTTCTCTCTTTACTCTATTTTTTTCCTTCTATTCTTTGCTCTGTTCCTCTAGTTCGTTTCTGTGACTCAAGTCAGTGGAGAAGAGTCGAGACAGGAGACTCACTCAGGGACTTGAAACAAGAGTCACTTTTTTCCAGTTGATAGTACAACATTTTATCAAGTCTCCCTTCTCCTCCTCCACCTCCTCCTCTGTCTCTCACTCTCAACACTTTTATTCCTCCTCCTCCATAGTACGTACATCTCATCTTGTCTTGTCATGTGTGTGTGTTTTTACTGTGTAGAAGGATTTACTATTTATTTTTCTAGCTGTCTCTCCCCTCCACACACAGACATTATCCTCCCTCCCTCTCAATTTTTGATTGAGTATTGTCATTGCCATTGCTACTCTTAAATCATTATTATCATTCCACAAGATCCCAGTTGATTGGGATAGAAGGTGCTGCTGTGGGAGACAGACTACTCACTTCTTGGGTGGATTACCCATTTCCCTTGCATACGAGTAGAGAGTGAGCCAAAGAGACAGAGAGAAGGGGTTGAGGCTCCATTCTGAAAGATTTATCTTTTTGAATAATACAATAATATATTTTCTCATTGACCGGTGGTTGGTGTGGGGTAGGTAAGGAAAAGAGAGTCGTGTGAGAAGCGGAGCCCGGGACAGTCGGGCCATGATTCAGTGACAGCGACCTTGGAGATCCGGAGAAGCCATTCTTTGGTTTGAGACTGACAACATTTTTTTCGGGGTCCTTGGCCAGTTTTTGTACGAAAAGGGAAGTTTTGACTATATCTCTTTATTGGACTCCACCCTGACCAGACCACACCTCAGCCGCTGGGCCGCAGAGAGGGGTTTCGTCCTATCCTTCTTTCTTTTCACTGTGTGTCTGTGTGTGTGTCTGTGTGTGTGTACAAGTGAAGTGAAGTGTGTGCTTACCTGGCCTGCCTGCCTATCTGTATCTCATAACACTCCTTCACACACACACACATCTATCTTGTACCTTATTACTATTACCTTTGCTATTTTTCTGCCTTTTTTCTCTCTCTCTCCATTTTGCTCCTTGACGGTGGGGTAGAACACGAGAGCTGGCAGTGAACAGTGTGCGTGTGTGTTGTGTGAGTCAGTGGTCATCTCGAGTCTCGTGGATTTTTCAAAATTGGACAAAACTGAGCCTTTTGACTTTGATCCGCGGTCGCACTTGTGCGGTCGTCCAAGTGGTTCCCTCCGTGGATTAAATAGTGTGTAGTGCTGTGATTTATTCCTACCCGGGATCTTTTTTTGCCATCATGGATTTGTTCCTCATCCTCCTCATCACCCTCACCAGCACCGTGACACTGGGTAACAGTATTTATTTTCATTTTATTTCAATTTCCCTTACTTCCCTTCCTTCACTCCTCTCCTCTCTTCCCCGACAGGACTGGATTTTTCAGTTTTATTTTCAGTCTCTCCGTCGTCGCCTAAAAAAATTAATTTGGAAAATGAAAGTTGGAGCTGGAATTTTTTGTTTGTTTGTTTGTGTGGACGATTTGTGTTTGTGAAAATCTGAGGACTGAACAGTGGAATTTACAAAAAGTAAAAAGAATTTTTTTCAAAAGGACAAACCTACTCTGCTACTACTGTGTGTGTTTAATGGAGAAATTTGATTGACTTTAAATTTGTGAAATTTCCTTGGTGGTTATCTAGTGAAAAGCGGCGGCAATAAATTTAAGAAAATGGTAGTAGTAAGTTGAAAGTTGTGTGTGTGTGTGAATGAAGATGTGAGTGTGTGTGGATATAATAAATGTAATGTAAGGTATGTCATTAGAATTTTTGCACAGTTAAATTAATAGAGTGATTTTTTCCCTCGTTTTCATCGTCGTTCACTTCATCTCCACTCTTTTTCGCCGTCCTCATCCTCATGATCATCTGTGTATCTTTCGTCTGACATTGATGATACAAAATATTTTGAATATATTATCCAAAAGACAAGTGTGTTGACTGTCGACCGTGTGTGTGTGAGTGTGAAGATTCAAGTGAAGAAGCTGAGGAGAAACAAGGAAAAAAGTTGCTTTGAGACTTTGAGTATCCACAATAACAAGAAAAATGGACAACTTTAAAAGTCATTCTAATCTACAGAGATACAGTCACAATGTACAGAATGATGGTGACCAGGACAAATGGGATGAGGATTTTGTGGGGGCCGAAGATGAAGACAAAAACAAAAAAACATAACATGGACAAACATGAACTAAAAAAAGTCGTAAAAGTCTTCTTTAAGAGTTGTTTGAAGAGTAAACAAACATCATGATGATAATAGATGGACGGACAAAAGAGTCACCATAATAATATAATGAGATTACCATATTACTAACTACATTGTAAATGGACTTTAGCGATGGGACTGAATGGATTGTATGATTGAGAGGAAAATTACATTTTTACAGTTAAAAAGTTGATGATATTTGAATAAAATTTTTTTAGTACCGTTTGTTCCAATTTTAGTCAGAAAACTGTTTAACGAGGAAATTGTGGACAAGGACGTTGTTCCTTCCAAGGATGTGTTAAATTGTGTGTGTGTGTTTGAGTGTAGCGTGTTAGAATAGTACATACCATGTGTCAGTTAATGTGTGCATAGAGGCTCACCTTGAAGGACGTGTTGAGCATTCACAAGAATAGAAAGGTGTATTATTATTATATATTATGATGACGCCCTTCTACTACTACTATTGCTCAATCCTGAACTGATTTATTAATATTTTATCTCGAATTATTTTTTTCCCTCTCCCTCTCCCTCTCTCTCTCGCTCTCTCTCTGTCCATCTCTCTCCTCCCTGTCCCCTCTCTCTATGTATATCATTCGTCATTAACTTATATATATCATTCATGATTCATGATATTGACGTTGGGACTTCTTGTTGATATTTTTGGGTGGGACGCTAACTTTGGATCCAATTTTTCGACTACCTCCCTCGTCCTCCTCTTTTTGCTGTACACACACACCGTCTCCGCCTTGACTTCGCCTCTTTATCCTCCTCTCTCAACTTGACAGCCAGGAACAGCAATTCAGTAGCCACAAATTTTACCTGCCCAGAGGAATTTGGATATTTTCCACATCCTGAAGACTGCAGTCAGTACTATGTGTGTGTGTTTGGGGGGGCTCTACTAGAGTCCTGCACGGGTGGGTTAATGTATTCTCATGATTTGCAGACTTGTGACTGGCCTCGCAATGTTCTGTGTCAGGGTAACAATACCCTCCCACTTGACAGTAGTAACCCTAATATCCGAGTTGAGAGTCAACGGGAAGTTGTGAGTGGTCAACAACAACTACAACAACAACAGACACGTGACAATACTTATGACAGGGACTACTTGTCTGTCCGGGATGAACAGATCCTGGGTCAACAACAACAACAACAAGCACAACAACCATTGGGGAGGGACATTGAGAATCCCAGTGTCAGTTTGAGGGATCCCTCATCATTACCCCTTGTCCCGGTTGTGCAGAGTACCAGTCCAAAATACACTATCCGATTTCAGGATGACAATCAAGCGGATGGATCCAGACTCGGCAGATCTTATGAACAAAATGTTCCCAATTACAAGGATGAGTTGTACGCCGTGGGAAGGTTAGTCTCTTTTCCTTTGCCTCTCTCTCTAAATATAAACACACACGTAGTTTCATAATAATATATGATTCACATGTAAAATACAAGACGAAACGCATAAATATCCATTGTTGTAAAATATTTCGGGTGGGCTTCAGTGTGTGTGTGTGCGTGCGTGTGTGTGACTAATTGTGAATATCATGTGTATATTATATATTTGTGTGTACCTTCATTTCATGCCGTCTGCCTCCCTCCCTTACTTATTACTTCTGCTCTTACTATGTAGGGTATGTATTTGCGTGTGTGTGTGAGAGTCTGTGTTGTTGTGTACACACCTCAATTTTACAGATTTGACATTGACCGCTTGTTTATTAGTTTTAATACATTTATATTCGTGTATATATGGGCCATTTTAATCTCATGGTCCGGTCGCTTATCTCACTCACCCCTCCTGTCCCTTTTCCCTCACTTTTCCCTCTCGCTTTTAGTCAAAAATATTATGATTATAAGGAGTTGCTGCCCTTTTATAAGTTTACCTCACCCGGGGCTTTCCTTCTCTCACTCTCTCTCCTTCTGCGTGTGTGACATATAATTAAGTGAAGTTTCCTTGCTGTGGGTCCTTCGAGTTCAATTTCTTGTTTGAGTGTTCCTCCTGAAGGTACACGACACATACAGGGGGAGTCGATTAGGTGTGGGCTTGTGTTGATTTAATTTTAGAATTTTAGATTGGTCAGAGTTGGAGGCTTCTTCTTCTTCTTTTCCTTCAACCCTTTTGTATATGATATAAATTGTATTATATGATATTATATGGCAGAGTTCCATCCGACTACCCATTTCGTTCGTTCCATCTTCGTCATGTTTTGTTGGGTTGTGAGACACGTATCCCCAAACAGACACGTTTAGAAGGAGAATCTCTAAAATGAGGGATGGTGTGCGTTGAGTGTGGGTTATGTGGAGTAGAAGATGGAGGGAGAAAAGAGATAGGCTTGAAACTTCCAACTTAAAATGAAGACAAGTACTCAAAGTGCGTAATGAAATACGTCGTAAAATTCTTCCATTATTAAATTTTATATGATGAGCTCAATGATGACATACTTGATGACTTTAATGAATGCTATAATGTGTATGTATCCTCCTGTGTGTACTCACCTGCCTTCTTGTGTGTGTGTGTGTTTGGGGATGTGTACCAACGGTTCATAAACGAATGATCGTCAGATTCAGATTAAAAAGATTGATTTCGAAGGTGAAGCAAAAAAGTACCATCTAAAAGCTTTGGCCGTGGAAGGGCATTCTTCATTGACAGTCTCAAGAAGCAGTAGAAGTTAGAAGTAGTCTTCATCACGATCATTTCTATATCGATAAAAATTCTCTTGTGGAATATCATAGCAAAAATTTTATGTTGGGTCGTTCCTTTTTTTCATTCTCTCCTTTACCATCTCTTTTTCACTTTCGGATTTCTACTTTTATTTTCTCATTAATATTATTTTTTTTTCTCTGTGGAGGATATTTTGCATATGTCATTGTACAGTTGCCAGTGTGGTTTTCAGTTTTCCATAAGCACTACAATGATGATTGGTTATTTTGCATTGTTGGGGTCTATCCCGTGTACACGTTATTGTAGCGTTAGGTGATTCTGAATTCTGACTCAAATTAAATTATTTTGGTGGTAGTCAGAATTGGAGTATAAATTATTTCCTCACGACAATTTCTTGTGATTTTTCCTCTCCACATAATATCTTGTTGATTAGGGCCTGTCTTTTGGGTGGGTGTGTGTGTGTGGATGGGATTGGATAACTTTTATTCTGAATAATATGATTCATATATATTATAATGAAGTTGGGGAGTTGGAGAGAGGGAGAAAGAGAAAAACTCGTTTCAAATTCACTTTCTTGCATCGATTCTATCACACACAAACACACAGACACACAAAGAAAAGAGAGAGAGACAGTCAATGTGCAGTGGTTTTAAATAAATAAATCAACACCACGTTGACTTAGGTCTATTGCTCTTGGCTAAAAAATAGAGAGTTCCATGAAAGAAAATGAAAGGGGAAAAAATGAGACAATTTCTTGTGTCTGTGTGTTTGTGTAGTGTAACCGTTAAGTAAATGATATCACCAACAACGACAACGACAACAACAACAACAGTGGAATAATGGCCGTATGAACTATTTGAACGTGAACAACCATTTGTACCTAAACCCATCACATCATGTATAATGTTCACATTTAAAATCCTCACAATTTACATTCACCAAGCTAAATATGGAATCAAATTCAGAATTGATTACTATATTATAGTATTTCATCAATCTGTACTCTTTCCATACATTTATAGCACACAAAATGACTCTCTTTCTCGTTCTTGAGCCACTTGAGGGACAAGAACACAAATAATTATTGTTGTTTCGAAGAAACACGTCAAATTCCTCTCCACTCCAACACACAACTCCTCTCGTATTTTACATACTACACTTTCAATTTCAATATAAGGCCTCCAGCTTTTCCACAAAAGCTTCAATAATAATGTACATATACATCTAAATTTATGAATTACGCTCAAACTTTTTTAACGTCCCCACTTTACCTTAATTTTTCCTTCCTTGAATTCCTATTAAGTACCTATTAATTACATCGATTAGAGGGGAAAACGCGAGGAGTAGACATCCACTCAAATGAATTATTACATGAAGGAACAATCCAAAAAATATTTAATCTTTACTTCAGACTCTACACACACACAGTCATTTGCCATTCCTATGCGTGTGTAACCTCCTCCTCTCCCTTTAATTGTGTTGAAAAAAATTCACAATTAATTAGTCCAATCACGTTTCTTACTTCTTCTTCTCCTTATATTAGCATAGGAAGTTTACACATATACATATTTTTGAAAGATAGAAGAAAAAACCAATTTTGCATGCTTGATACAGTTAATAGAATTTTTGCAAAATTATTTCTCTCCAACCCCAACTCTACCGTCTACTCAAGAGCCAATAATAAAGACAAGGTTAGACAAAATCCAGTTACTGTAAATACAAATGTGGATAGGGATGAGGTTGCCAATACAAGGCAATTAACAAATATAAATTTTCATTCTTTTCAAAAAGTTTAAGAGTTATGGAAGTATAATGAACAGAAACGAAGGAATTATTACAGAGAGAGAGAGAGAGAGAGAGAGTAAAAAAGTTTAGGGAAAAGAAAATGACAGTGGAATGGGGGACGAGAATAATACAAAGAGTTGTTCACATAAATCTTGGGTACATGAAAAAAATGGAAGCAATCTATATAACAGATCGTTGTACTTACATTCTATTAAATGTTCAACAATAAAGATGCCAAAAGTGTGTCTGCTGTGCAGTGGAGAGAGAGAGAGAGACTCTTCTCCTTGCTAAAAATTTCGTCGTGTTAAAAAGTGTATGAGAAAAAGAACATTGAAGATGAAAATTAATTTTATGCTTGTACTTTCAATTTTGAAGATCCACTTGATCGCAACTTGTTTTTTTTCTCTTCTTTCATCTTCTCACTTGCTCTTCTTCATCTCTCCCTCTCCCTCTCTATCGTGTGTGTATATATATATTTATGTAGCATCTTCTCTCTGGAATTTAGCCAGCGTGAGCACAATATAATTACAATTAGCTTGGTTGGACGAGGTCATAGTAATTAACATACAGTTTGCTTGCACTTTATATGGAAATGGATTACAAAATAATCATAATCATAATTGAACATCACAAAATATAAATACATTGCTCATCTTATTGATCACGTATCGTCATGGACGAACCAATGAAATTTTTCTCGGATTTTTTTTGTACACATTTCTTCAAATTATTGTTTCTCTCTCTCTCCTCTGCGTGTGCCTTACTCTCTTGTGTCTTACATTCTACAAGAACACATGCACTCATCCAATGTGTACTGAATAGGGGCCTGCCTCTATAATTTCTTACAGATATTTTATTGTTTGACTTAATAACAGTTGAAGGGACTTCAAATTGAAATCCAAGCGTCAAACAAACTACAAAGACTCATGAATTTATTCCACGTCCCCTCCACACACACACAAACACACCATAAGTAATGTGTGTGTGCAATAATATTTAATTATATGATAAAGTATTCTGTGCACTCCATACAAACATCACAAGTCAAGCTAAATACTATTGACGACTCATTGCGTTGAGAGAGAAAGAGATGCTCTCCTCTGATGATGATGATGGCAGAGTACAGTAATAATATACGATGAAAGTATAAGTAAAGTCGGTAAAAAAGACGAGCGAGAGATAATTCGAAAATCATGAATAAAAAAAAACGAGTCAGAAAAGGGAATAAGAGAGAGAGAGAGAGAACGGTAAATGTGGTTTGTTGGTGTACTTCTCAGCTAATGATTATTGAAAATTTAGTCAGGTCATAAGAGGAATATTGTAGAATATAATCTCATGTGCACAAGAAGGATTTTAATCATCCTCTGAGTAGAGGAGAGTTGAAAGTCATAAATATTACTTTTTACAGAATGTATAATATGCATTAATTTCATTATAAAGTGTAATGTATGCTGGTGTAACTGTGTAAGTAAAAAAAGAATTTGACGGATATGGAAAAGGATGAAAAGATGCTGTAAGTCAGCCCCACACACACACAAAGTCTCTCTCTTTCCCTCTCTCTCTCTCTCACTGTGTGTAATGTGTAACCAAACACCTCGTGTCATGTTCGTACCTGTACAAAAGGTAACAGAGTTGTGTGTCAGCTCTAGTTATATATCGCATTTCGTCTTTCATCATAGTATCAAGAGCTTATGAAGTAGGCTCTGCCTCGTCTCTCTCAATTGCGCTATCAACATGGATTTTGCAAGGTGTACCGAGAGTGAGAGCAAAAATTATTTATTATTAAGAAGGAAAAACAGAGTATCGTACACACACCACACATTCACTCATGTAGAGAATGTAATGTAGAGAGAGAGGAGCGTTGAAGCTTGGAAACAGAAAATACAACATAAAGAAAAAATGGGGGAGGGGGAATTGTCTCAAAGATAAAAATATTAATTTTTCTACAGGCGGAACGACTCTTTTAATCAAGAATATTGGAAGATTGTATTATGAAATTCCCTTTGCCATAAATAATAATTGGAATGGAATCACACACACACACTGCATAAAGTACACTCACATAATACTATTATGTGAGTGTAAATTGATCTCGAGGGGTGTTATACTTTAATAATTATTCTTGTTTTGGATAAAAATGTGTCCTGTCTTGTGGACTGGCGTGGGGCATGATGATCCCAACGTCTACCCTATGCCAAGAAGAGAGAGACACACGTTCAAGGCACATGGCACTTGGTTACTCCAGTTCCGGGTCGATATCATATAATACTTATAATACACGTCCACTATCCAAGGCGTGGTCGACACATTCGCAATTTGCTTTTATTCTCCAACGATGGGATTGACATGATGATGAGAGTGAGAGAGAGAGAAGTCGTCGCATAATATTCTAATGATATGCAACACACACACAATCACTCTCTTCCCTCCTGACTCCTGACTTGGCTCCTTCTCTCTAATGGTTGATCAATTCTGCATACCAAATAGGCAATTGGAACGACCAGCAGAGAGTTACAATTTTTGACACGATTAATGGGTGCAAGTACAACTTAATTGGATTGTTGGAAAAATCCTCATTGCTATTACCTCCCTATCCCTTCCACACACACACACACAAGAATTTATCATAGGAGGTGGACGTGGGGAGACAGAAGACAGGAGAAGGCTTTTACTCGCTCAAAAATATATTTTGCGGACCTTGACATTGTTTTAATTGGTGGATGATTTGTGATTTCTGACTCTTGGTGTACCTCACACACTCACTTGTCCACTCATTCTTGCAGTCAAATGGACGTGAATGAATGTAGGAAATAATAATCGTACTGTGTGTGTGGATGTCCAATAGACGTTGTACACACACACACGTAATGGTTCAGGTATGATGAAGCTGAGTTATTGGGCATGTTTGAGTCCATTGTTTGAGGAGACATTTAAACGATATTTCCCCAACACACACTCAACTGGGATTCTACATGTGTCAGAAGAGACATTCAGCATTGTCTTCAAAGTTCCTTGTCTACCTGTAACGACAACGTGTGTGTGTGTGTGTGTAAATAAGTCCGTGTGATTGTGTTGTGTACATTTTCTTTGAAAGGGAAAGGAGAGAGAGAAAAGGTGGACTAAGATGGTTGGTTTAGTTCCTGTCAAATATGTCATTTTTCAATAATGTATACAAGATGACTAATAACCATCAATACTACAGAAGACACACACAGGCATAACAAGAGAGAACCCTTTCGCTCTCCATATTTTGGTTTCTAGTTCAGTTCAGTATTTTTGAGACCACTCTCTTCCTTCGTCCATGTCTTGTCTTTTTTTTTCGTACATGAGACTTGACATGTTTTCTCCTCCTCCTGTAAATACTGTAAGAACAAATGCAAGGACATTGGTGTACAAGGTTTCCCTGTGTGCCTTATGTGTGTTTGTGTGTCCCGAGTTCAACTGTAAAACTTGATTTTTCTTCTTTTTTTTTTCAAGTATGGGCTCTCAATTCCTCCTTGTTTTTCTAAATCAAGGTTGTGCACGCGGAAATATGAATCTCATTGCGAGTATACATGTATATCCTCTATTAATTTAATGTGACTCAAATGGGATTTCTTTTGTACTTTACCTACTGTACCAATCCTTGTGAGCACATACTGCACTCACACAGGGAAGAGAGGAGATGTAATTCTGGGATAAATCGTGAAGAATTAAAAAGCTTTTTCTTATCCACTTTACAACATAAAAAAATATTACTACGTAATATTATTATTATATTGTATTATATGTACATTATGCTGGACCGGATCGAATCCTGTACACACACTCAGTCACTCTTCATGATAGTGAGACTACCGTGTATTATTTGTTTATTACAAAATCCCCACCACCAAACAAGCCGGTAGTGTCTAGATAGTAAGACAGAGAATCGAAGCATGTTAGCGTGTAAATTCTGTTTCGAGAGGAGTACAACAACAACAACAACGACCAAGAGATATAATGTGTATTATTGTACTCGTATACACATGTACATCTCGACACTCTCTTTAAGAACTACACGTAACATTTGGCATGTACATTAGTACACACGTCCTCTTTTTGTCCAATCCCCCTCTCTCTCTCGTGTCTATTTAATATATATTTTGTTCGTAAATTAACAGCAAGATTATTATCACGTTTAATAAATAGACAATTCATTCAATCTAAACCAACACTGAAGAGATTAGCCATGGTCCAATTATTTTAAGGTTCTTATTCTTTTGTTACGCGAACCAGAGTTGTAAAACACTCTCGACTCCCCTTTTTTCCACTTCTTTATCTCTCCCTCTGCAAAAAAAGACTTTTCATACCATGCAAAATACCATAGACACACACAAACACAAATATTCTCTCTTCTCCTCCTCCTCAGTACACAAGTAATAAGGAACATCCTAATGCAATCCAGTAGTTTGTAATTCTAACCACTTTTGTAAATAAAGATGGTCAGAGTCGTCATCATCCCAAAATTCCCCTTCCCATCTCATCTCTCTTTCACTCTCACTCCCTCATCCTCCTCTGTGTACAATTTTACTTTTGACTAATTCTAATTGCAATCCACTAATACTTAAGCTGCAGTAAATATAGTAGTTATGTTCTGTGTCCTGCCTGTACATTTGCAGGCTGTGTAGTATGTAGTAGCTACTTAAAAAAGTGTCTCCGCCATTCACTTTGACTCACATGATAATAATAATGGTAATCTCCGTACATTATAACATATATAATAAATAAATAATGAAATGCACGACGACCATAAGCCCTCAATGCAGAGAGAGAGAGAGAGGACAGGCCAGCATTATTCAGGCAAACATTTCTGTTCTCTCACTCTCTGTTGTCTTTCTAATGTGTGTGTGTGTTGTGTACGCGGCATTGCTGCAATAATAAGTCAATGCACAATTCAATTATTAAATTCCCCCCATCATTATGATGATGTGAAATGCATACACACACGTGTGTGTGTGTGGACAGAGACAGAATTCAGCATGAAGTGTGAGCACATTCCTCCACTTGTGTAGCCAATAGTAGTAATTATAAGCCTTTCTTTACCCTACCTATTCGCCTTGTTCTTGTTCTGACTCTTCACACACACACACACACACTCAATCTCTTAGTCTTCCCCTCGATCTCTGTTTGACAGTAAAAGTTCTGCAAATATACAGTCTGTCTCTCATATACCGGATTGTCAAGGGAAAGGCCCCTGCTTAAAAACTACAATTATTTTTGTACTTTTCAACATTTATTTAATTTCAATGACTCTCTTTCCAATCATTTTGTCGATACTCTACAATTGAATATATTAATGATGGCATTATGACCAACGAGTAGTTTGACACAAGTTCACTCCCCTCTCAGTGTTAAACAGTTTAATACAAAGTGAGATGAGGAGTAACAACAAAGTTCTGTTTTTGTTGTGTGAGAGACTCACGAAAGAGAGTTGCATTGTGCATTCTTCAATAAATGTTTTCCCTTTTGTTTTGTTGTCGAAATTATGGTAAACAAGTTTTCTGATTGGTATTCGTGAAATTGACGATCGAGTTATTTGTCATGTGATTATGAAAAAAAGGATTTTTTGGTCAAACTAGGCCATTTCACACATTTTGGATTTGTGTAGCGGAGGGAGTGGTAGAAAAAGATATTTGTGGCCTCTATTATTGTTACACAGACGAGTCTATGTATAGCTACCTTGGCCGGGATAGAAAAGTCTCACTGTACACATTCTTATTACTCTTTTTTTGTTCTTTCTTTTCTGTGTGTGTGTGTGGCTGTGTCTCAACGAGAGTATTGATAGTGATGAGGATAAGGATAGGAGCAGCCACTACCATTGGATTGATTCATTCACCATTTTATTTTATATTATTATTTAATAGGCTACTAGTTATTTCACGCCAACGCCACTACCCAAATCCTGTTCCTACCCCCCTCTCCTCTATCTCTCTTTTACTGTGTGTGTCCAATGTGTCTGTCTAGAACTCCACGTAATTCCATCAGTTAAAGTCAGTCAACTTTTTGATGGTTGATGTAGCAAAAGGTAGACTCAACAATGTTCAAACATCACCACCACCTCAGCGGCTATTATAGGGCGAATTGAGTGAGTGTTCAACAACTTTTCTGTTAAGTGTATAATTATATACAATTATTATTATATTACCACCAAGTCTCAGAGTGTCTGAGTCCCTCACACACACGTACAAACACATTTTGTCATGTGTCATGTCGTGTGTACTGTCAGACACCTTATGTAGTAGGTAGGTATTACATTTAACGATTTAACAATGACAATTTGTAGAAATTTTCGGAGAAATTCGGACTAAAAGTCAATGAACACATCAGCAACAGCTCAGAAAACCACACCACGGCCATATATAATAATAAAGGAGAGTATAACATCGTTAAGTATTTACTTTACCTCCACTGTCCTTCCCCGCCACTCTTCCACACACTAACTGAAAATGATAAGTGGAGAGGATAAAAATCTTCTCTTTTTTTTTGTTATACTTACCACTTGCTGTCGTCCTATTGAGACACCCTGCTGTGCTTTTCTTCCATGTCCCTCTCTCCCTCTGAGATGTGAGATCGTGTTGGATGTGTGAAAATGAAAACGAAATCAAAAACAAATGAACGAAAGTATTTTACACAGTTTACCTAAAATTCTGCAAGAGACCATAATATAATAAACTACATCAACATCTCTCTCTCTCCCTCACACACACACACATAACAGAATGTGATGATGATGATACACAATTGGTACGTGTGTTCATTCTGGTTCCTCGAGCTTTTCCCACTTATTTGTGACTTCATAATAATAGGTATCAATTCACAGAAAAGAAGTTGAGACAGACGGCAGTGGGTTACAGGGACTTTTCATAATACAATTTACTCTATCTCACTCAAAACTTTATCCTCAAATTTGCATACCAGGGTCAAACACACAACCCTGTGTGTGTGTGTGTCTGTGTGTCTGTGTACCTTTTCTCTCTCTCTTCTTTGCCCAACTCCGACGTATCATTTACAAAGGGAGGCACACTCTTTGACTTTTGTACTCCAATCACCTTTAAAATAAAACTATTTTCCAAGAAAGACTTTTACTGTCAAAATCCGTGGCCAAACTCTACATAATATGTGGTATGTACAATGTACGTACTTGTGTACACCCATTCAAATGAGATTGAAAGAGAGAGACTCCAGCCCTGTTTTTGTTTCTCTCTGTAATCGGAGAGTACTCTCAATCCATTTCAATTTGTGGTTTTCCCCCATGTCTATATATAATACAAGACAAGACAACAAGGATGAGGTTGTTCGGCTTAAGTTTCACCTTGAAGGACGAGGAGACTCCATAATGCTTTTGTGTGCGTGTGTGGAGAAAAAGTTGCCAACCAAAATCTTCACATCTCTTCTTTTGTGAAACTACAAAATGTTACGCGTCAAGTTCATTGGCGACACACACACACACACACGAAAGCTGGAGAATGGATGACCATGCATGATTTATTTCGTTTTGACTTAACCCTTTACCTCCTCACACACACACACACACTCTCTCTGTTCTCTGGACAAGGAAAAGTTCTCTCTTTTTCCAAGTTCCTTTCTCAATCTCACGATCCCTTGTTACTTCCAGTTTCCATATTTCGTTTGTGAATGTGTCGGACATTGGCAATGCACTAGTAAAAATTTGTTTTCATTTCATGCCATTGTCAAAGTTGTGTCATATTTTTAGACCCACTTTTTCCAGGTTGTTGTTGTCCTCGACTACCTCTTGGTCACAACAAAACATTTAATAGTTTTTCCAACGTCAAGTATCATCCGCTTCCGTGTTGACTAGGAATTATAAAATGTGTGGACAATACCTCAATTATAATTTTATCGCTCTCGTCCCTCCACAAGAGAAAGAAAAATGAGTGATGAAGGGGAATGGAAAAAGATGTTAATCGGACGTGTAATCATACACAAATCACATCATTACAAACGTTCATAAAACTATGAAACAAGGAGCCAATTATGATTGTTTGGCCCGCTCAAAAGTCTCCACTCTTTTCTACTAACTTGATTATTCAGAAAAGAATTAAGTATTGAGGGGGGGGGGGGTGACGAGTTTTATGTAATTTTCAACTTCCCAATGAAAGAGAGCTTGAGGTTGTCCCCATCCCATATATTCTGTACAATGAATTCACAGTGTAAAAGAAAGATGGGAAGGAGTTGAGTTGAGAGGATGTGATATAAAAACAAAAAAAAATTGTGCATTTTGCATAACAATGAGTTTCCAAGCGCCAAGTTGGCAATGAATTGGTTAGAGACTCTTAATTTGCGGACACAAAGAGGAAGGCAAAAGTTGTATGACGACTGGCTGGGTAATCTTAAACAAAAGACGCCTCGGCAGCGTAAATAATTGGAGTAGACTCTCTTGTCACAGTACACTTTTTTCAAGTTGGGAACAAATTTTGTGTATACATAATATTATACATTTAAACTCTGCACGTACTATACACCCCTAGATTATCTAGGTCTAGAGTGTGCGATGGTGAATTTAGAGGATTTGCTTCTGCCTTTGTTCCTTTTTTCCCTTCTTTTAGTTTTTATTTGACTGTGTGTGTTGTGTGTGTGACTGTCTTGTTTTTGAACGTGATGGGCGGAGGGGAAGAAAGACAGCAAAGATAGGGAGGTGAGGTGATGCAAAGATTAAGTGAGAGAAAAAAACTAGATCTATGTAAAAATAAAACTCTGATTATACACTTTGATACACATAACACACAAAGTGACGTGTGTGTGTTAGAAGCAGAGGGGAGGTACGAGTCATGTGTCTCCTTTTGTACAACAATCTTATGATTATGGTGTATTATGTCCGTTTTTTTCCCTCCCCACACACACACACTTTACTCTGTACTCTGTTTAAAAGATAATCTATTATAAAGTTATTATTATGTAGATTGAGATGGGGAGGGGAGGTGTGGAAAATTTATAGAGTGTGTGCCTGTCTGTATTTAGTGAATGTGAATAATAATTAATAGTTTTTAATTTGACTATTAAGAGATCTAAAATTGATGGGGAATGGAGGGATGAGCCTTTAATAATTTTAATTGCTTTTTTTCCACTCGCTGAAACCCTCACTCGAAAAAAACACAAACTCACACTCGTTCACTTGAAAAAATGACGAAAGACTTTGTATATCTCACTCTCTCTCACACTTGCTACCTACTTACTGTACAACTACCGTACTACAGTTGACCAATTGACGAACCGACAACTTAATAATCATGTTTAGTGGGAAAATCCGCCGCAGACGGCAGATCCTGGGTCATGGACCACATCCGGGCCCGGGTGTGGACACCATGTACCCTTCCTCACACTGGCAACGACAAAGAGAATTGACTTCTTGGGATGACATGAATTATGCCACCCATCACAGACTTTACCGTCCTGTTGTTCAACCATTGAACAGGTACGTCCCTCAACATCAACATCACATCCAACTCCATGACAACCATCATCTCCTCGAACAACAACGACAACTCCAGGAACAACAACAAATTCAACAACAGGAACAAGAAAGACTTTTGCAACAACAACAACATGAACAAGAAAGACAAAGACTTCTCCAACAACAACAACAGCGTCAACAACAAAATCCTAATTATAATCAACAAATTATTGGATTCCATCGGGATATTGTCACTCCACATCGACTCACAATCCAAAGGAATCCTCCCTCTTCACACCTGAGAACCACTCGCCCTCCTACCCGAATCATTCAACTCACCAGTCCGAAGGAGCGAGACCGGGATCAAAATAGACATCGGGATCGGGAGGAAGATGAACAACAACAACATGACAATTTTAGAGATGTAATGTATCTGGATGGGTTTCAACCTTCAACTCATCCAATGTGGACGACGAGCATGCCTGCCGTCCTTACGCGTGACGACGACCAGTAACAATTTTTTTAGAATTTATACAAAAAAAACAACTCTTTCCTCTCTTTTTATTTTTAAAAAATACTTTTTAACTCTGAGACTCTGATTTGGTCATCTTGTAACTCCATTTTATGACAATTACATGATGACAATTCATTGGGACAGTACTAAAATCCATTACATGTAATATATATATTACAAAAAAAACGTCCAAAAAAACGAACATTTGACTCTCGAACAAAATACTGGGATGAATAATAATATATATTGTGTATTGTATAGTAGAGTTTATATGTTAATGAATTGGGAGAAAATGATGTACATTATTAACGTGATTTTATTCTGGAAAAAAACACAGATCAGTTAATGGAGGAGGGAAGACGACAAGTGCTCAACAGCAAGAGATAATTGTTGACCCCGAATACTTGTCCCAGAGATACGCTGCCAATGCTCCAGTCAATGCCAGTACTGGAGGAGCCAATTTGTTCTACGATGACTCTTATTACGTCTACGATGATGAGAAAGACACCAACTATGATGACGTTGGTCAGTGAAATACCTAATATTTTTCTAATTGAAAGTACTGATAATTCTCGGGTTTCATAGAAAAATTATTCATGTAAAAGTATAGCAAAAAGAGTATAAGACACCCTCAGAGGTCAGTTTTTCAAGTTTTATAGGGACAAAGATATGGAGAATCAGGAAAGTGCAAGTGCTCCTCAGGGTGACACCATTTAAGGGCCCTACAGTAATTATTTTGTTAATTAGAATTGTCTATGACAAATGGGGAGGGGGGAGGCAGCAGGAAGATATTCAAATATCTTTGACCAGATTTTTCCAATGTTTTGATTTAACGAAGTTTTTTGTCACCAAAATATTCATCGTTTAAATAGGTGCTTAAACCTCTGTCTTCCTCAACTTCAAAATAAGTTTTAATTTCACGTGAAATAGGGTATAAAACAGGTAATTAACTATCTCTAAAATAGCTCGTAGTATTTTTTTTAAAAGAAACCTTCTGCAAGGAATTAGAGTTTTCAAAATATTTTGTTGAAAATTATTATTATTACTTTCTTTCAACAATTACATGTGATGATTTATGCTCTGCGGACGAGAGGAGTGATAGCGACTCTTGTGTTATTTACATAATTTGATAAAGTTTTTTTTTCAAAAAAATATAATCTCCAGATTACAAGACGAATCCACAACAAGTTCAACAACTCCCAGTGAGTCCTCAATTAGTGCCATCCACAACCCGCCGTCCCATCACAATCCCATCCACAACCTCCACGAAAAGACCACTGAGTCGTGGGTCATCCCGACACAAGAGTGGAAGTGGGAACCGACCCACCCTCAAACCCTCCTCGACGATCGTGAAGGATGTGGTTGCAAACGTGAGGGACGTCTACGCTGACGCTCCATCCCGACCACCTCCAGTTTACGAGACGACAGTGCCTAATACTCCAGCCACAAAATGTAGAAAAGATGAATGTGTTCTCCCCGATTGTTCCTGTGGAGGGAAGGATATTCCAGGGAATATCCCTGTCACTTCCGTCCCACAAATCGTCCTCCTCACCTTTGACGACTCTGTGAATGATCTCAATAAAGACCTGTACCGAGACCTCTTCGAGAAGGGACGAAAGAATCCTAATGGTTGTCCCATCTCAGCCACATTCTACGTGTCCCATGAGTGGACAGATTACAGTCAAGTACAAAACTTGGCCGCTGATGGACATGAAATTGCATCCCATTCTGTGTCGTGAGTTGACTCTTTTTTTCTTTCTCTCTCTCCCTCTCTCTTTGACATGTGGATGTCTATCTCGTAAAAATTTTCATTATTATCACACTACATCATCATTCCACCTGTCCTACACAACAATAACAACAACGATAATAATGTGTGGAGGGTGTCATGTCCCATCATGTGTCATTTAAACAATTTTTCACACACACAGACCCTGTTCCGTCATCCCCAGAAACACATTATTGTACTCTCCATTGTATTCCAATCTGCAAATACATTGTCCTTAATTATTCTTAATTTGATATAATGTACACAATATATCCCAAGAGTATATGACCATTGTTGTGACTCCACACAGAGCTAGGCTTTTACTAGTCCTGCGACAAAAGTTGTGATTGAGCTCACTCAAAATCCGATACGTCACATAATAATGTGTGTGTGTGTGGCTCTCCTCCACCATAATAATAATAATGGAAAATAAAGTACAATAATAGTTAATTTTCCCCTCGTCTTTTAAATACATGAATGATTATTATGACTCTATATTCTATTCTATTACACACAGGCATTCCTTTGGGGAGCAATTCAGTCAAAAGAAATGGGACAAGGAGATTGGCGGACAGAGAGAGATACTCGCAGCTTATGGGGGTGTCAAGTTATCCGAGGCAAGTCCATCATCACATCATAATAAATATATTCCTCATGAGCATACAGTGTACGAATAATTGTGTGTGCATGTGGACGGCGGACTACCCTGAGAGGATAATATAGTTGTTCATTTTTTAATTAATTAATTAACATGAGAAACATAATTGGTGGGAATAGATGAAGAAGATTTCACAAATGAAATCAATGCATGTCTTGTCATTCTTTTTTGTACACATTTTTTAATATTATTGTATTATTGTGTGTGCCCCTCTGTGTCTGTCTGTCTCGTTGTTGGACGATGGAAAATAGGTTCGTGGAATGAGAGCACCATTTCTAGCCATTGGTGGGAACAACATGTTCAAAATGCTTCACGATTCCAATTTCACGTACGACAGCTCCATGCCCGTCTATGAGAATAGACCCCCTTCATGGCCCTACACACTTGACTACAGAATCTTCCACGACTGCATGATCCCTCCTTGTCCTACTAAGAGTTACCCGGGTGTTTGGGAAGTCCCCATGGTAATGTGGCAAGATTTAAGGGTGAGTATTTACATCTATTATCTGTTTATTTGCTCTCGTCTTTAACATAAAGGCACACTTTAAGTCGTTGTCCATACTAAACTCCATATACCTTTGATCATCGCTAGCTCGCGTGTCCTTTGACCGATTGAGACGGGAGTGGGCTTAAATTAAAGCTTGGAATCTTCTTGAGGGCACATGCTTGGTCTCAGAGACCGAATATTTGACCTTAGACCT